>PVIY010024938.1:0-37381 GCA_004026745.1 Myrmecophaga tridactyla
TTGCTGCCAGCAAAGTCTTGGCATGGATAACATATAGGGTGGTAAACAGGGAAAATCAACAAGATGCTGAGTACCTTCTGAGGCAGAGGTCCCTCATGGCCATCCGATTCAGACCCAAAAGTCAGCTAATTTTGAGCCATCAGGTAGACCTGAGGGAAGTCATCAGGCCAGAGAGGACAATGCTTGATGTACCTTGTGTAAAATCAATTCACATAAGTTGCCTCAAAGAACACATATAGCTAAGCTATTGCTCTGATCCGTCTCAGTATTTTGTGACCTTTTTTGAAATATCTGAAAAATATTTTCCCAAGGTGAAATTTTGATCTTCAATCCCCCAGTTTGTATAATTTGCAGTACCAAGTATTAGATAGCAGCTACCTAACCAAAAAAAAATTACATCCTTTTTTTCTCACTTTCCTCCGTATCCCATACTTATACCAGAGTGAAAACTTAAATTTAGTTAAAGTTTTCCCAAATGTTGTAATAACTTTTTCTGAGAATCTAAAAACTATGGTGACAGTTGCTATAGAAATTCTTAGAAACAGATCAAAACACAACTTAAATAGTCTTTCAACTTGTAAATTAAAAAATCTCAACTCATCATTTTTTCCTTTATGGAGAAATAAGTGATTTTAAATTATTAAATATAATTATTTCAGCAAATTGGATAGATTTACTACCAAATATATAATTAAACAGCTATGTTTTCAAAAAACCTATTCCCTGTATTGAAAAACAAAATCTAATTGCCCAAATATTCAGACTCTCTAAAAATACATACTCCTGGATTTCAAATATCCACTTAGTCCATTCTTAAATATACCAACCATCTAATTCTCACCTCTCAGTTTATTTCTAGACTTCTATTTCCTAAATTAAAATATGTAATTACAAATTTCCAAATGGAATTTAAAAGATAAAATAGCATTAATCTAATTTCGTTATCCTTCAATCTAGACAGTTCTCATTATTTTAATTTGCTAGCAATTATTTTACCTTATTTTTCTTAGAACGTGACAGCTTTTAAAGTTTTTTAATCTGACAGCATTCTTTAACCAATAAACAGAGCATACATTACACATCTCATAGAGGAGAAAATTGAGATGGAAAAACTTGCCTATTGTCTTCTGGACTAGAAAAATGGTGTTTGCTCTTTATACCTTTCTCCGACTTTTGCCTCCATCTATGGTTTTAATCTGTTTCAATTCTATAGTTACCAAATTAAATTTTTCCTTCATTCTGACCATTTCTCTCAAGAAGGCATCCTAACCTGTTTCACCACCTTTTCAATTCTTAACTAAAAGGTGGCTGCTGGCATTTCTTAAATGTTTTAGATTAATGGAATTCTTCTCCAGTATTATAAGTTTTCACTGATGAGACCAGTACAAAAATGTTTGTAATCATTTGTCTGTTATTTTCATAGTCAGAACTTAAAAATTTTTTTTTTTAGTTTTTCTTATATCTTATCCTAGGTTTTGGGAATAGGGTTACTGTACTTAGTCTGATAAATAACATCTTTGAAAAAAAATTCTCCCTTATGTTACAGTCCAGTGTAGAAATTTCTGATGAGTGGGAGTTTTTCTTCCTTAGAATCATTCAGACTTTTTCCACATTTGGACTTCAACATCCCCTGTGACTTGAGTTCTTTACGTCAGGTCCATCTGCTTCTTAAAAGCTCCATCACAGAGGTGATACAAAACTCTCTCACATTCCTTTGGGGGGAACCAGTCACATGGAGAAACCTGAATCCAAGGTTTCTTGGCAAATGAAGTCTCTGAGTGGGCAGCTACCTCCCAGCATTAGCACTTTGCTAAGGAATGGGGATGGCCAAGTTTCGGTAGACAGTTAACTGTCAATGACATAGAAGATTAAAACTTGGTACACCCAAAACGTAGCATGTGTGATGCTATTTAATAACAAGGCAATAGGAGGTTTCAGGCTGGTGCAAAGAAGTTTTCAAGAGCATGACCACATGTGTGCAGAGGATGCTGTGTTCAGCTTCCCCCATTCTCCTGACTTGTTAGATTTAAGGGTCCTGCTCACCTCAACCCCTATGTGATCATCTTGGAGACATGGGCTCAAGGCAGCATTTCCTGAGCCCCATCTACTACTAGCATGTCTCAACTATGCATCTACTAATAGCTGCAGCTGGGCTGTCTCCTGTTTTGAGGAAAATATTTTCTTCACCTATAACTTCAGATGGAGAAAATAACCATCTCTTTTATTCCCAGTTAGTAGATGGTGTACTGTAGCTGAGTGAGGTTGAAGTTTTGCTGTTTAAATAACCATCCTTAAGAATTTGGCAGCATGAAGTGAAGATGTAATTGTATTTTTAAAGGGGCGAACAACTTGAAAGAATTGATAAATAAGAAGCATTCAATGGAGTGCAAGGGTAATTCAGTGGTAGAGTTCTCACCTGCCATGTGCGAGACCCGGGTTTGATCCCTGGTCCATGCATTTTCCAAAAAACAAGCAAAAACACAAAAACCAACCAAACAAACAAAAATTCAACAAGTGGTTCTGCAATAACAGGATACTCACATGGAAAAAATAATGAAATGTGACCCAGACATACAGCATACAAAAAAAGAAAAACATTCATTGCTTAGCTATCATAAATGATACAATATTGCAAGTGGAAAGACTTTGAAATACCACCTTGTATTGAGAATGTAGTCTATTTTTCAAATTCTTCCACACCTTGTTGGTAACCGAATAACTGTTTTAAAGATTCAATATCTGGAATCCATACAGATTTTGATTGAAATTGTTCATGCAGTAATTAAACTCAATTCCTCTTATGTTATTCTCCTTCAGGATAGCGACAATAGTGGATTATGATATTTGGCTCATTTAAACTTATTTTATCACAGTCTATTTTTTATTCTCTTATGGATAAATTAAAAACCTTCCCCAGGAATATAATTTCATTTTACCCTAATCCTTTAATACTTGCTTGACCTGAATCTTGCATTTCAGTCATCAATGATCGAAGCAATATCTCTGATATTATATTACTATCAATATTTAAGGGATAATAATAGCTTTTTAATTGACAATAACTTTTACTTTTGAAAACTAACAGAAACGCATGTATTAGAGATGGTTATGCAGGAAGCTAGTAAGTGGACCAGTAAAAACAGCAGATCGATTGGGGTGGGGCGAAGTTCCCTATGCCCTTCATGTGGATTTTAAAAGGAATAATGCACAGAAATGAGAAAACCCAAATTAAATTAAGTTTGTAATTTATAGTGTGTTGCCGCAGATTCCAATTTTTTATACTCATATAATTAACTGTGCCACTCATTAACTTTACAGAATCCTTTTAAGTCTTTTTACTTAACCATAGCATCATGGTAGTTAATTATGGAAAATGTAAGGCAAAGTTGTATTTTTTTTAGAAATGTAATTCATTTAGGCTGCCTTAAAGCACCTAACATATGGGGTGTACAAAATTAGCTGTACTTGTCAGGTAATTTTAAAGCAATTTTTTTTTTTTAAATGGGTAGGCACCGGGAAATGAACCCGGGTCTGTGGCATGGCAGGCAAGAACTCTGCCTGCTGAGCCACCATGGCCTGCCCAAAACAAAATATTAAAAGTGAGCACTTGCACCCCCAGAGAACCTCTTGTGTGGCTCAGATGTGGCCTCTCTCTCTCAGCCAACGCAACAAGCAAATTCACTGCTTCCCCCTCTCTACATGGGACATGACTCCCAGGGGGTGTAAACTTTCCTGGCAACGTGGGACAGAACTCCTAGAATAAGCTGGGACTCAGCAGCAAGGAAATAAGAAAACCTTCTAGACCAAAAAGCGGGAAGAGAGAAATGAGACAAAATAAAATGTCAATGGCTGAGAGATTTTAAACAGAGTGGAGAGGTTTTCCTGGAGGATATTCTTACGCATGATATCGATGTCACCTTTTTAGTGAAGGTATATTGTAGAGGTGGGAGAGAAGTGCCTGAAACTGTAGAGCTGTGTTCCAGTAACCATGTTTCTTGAAGATGACTTGTATAATGATATAGCTTTCTCAATGTGAGTGTGTGATTGTGAAAACCTTGTGTCTGATGCTTCTTTTATCTACCTTGTGGACAGATGAGTAAAACATACAGATGAGTAAAACATATGGATTTAAAATAAATATGGGCGGCTGCCGTGGCTCAGCAGGCAGAGCTCCGACCTGCCGTGCTGGAGGTCTGGAGTTCGATCCCTGGTGCCTCCTGCCCATATGCAAATTAAAAAAAATAAAAATAAAAAAAATAAAATTAAATAAATAAATAAATAACAGGGGGAACAAATGTTAAAATAAATTTAGTAGATTGAAATGCTAGTGATCAATGAAAGGGAGTGATAAGGGGTATAGAAAAATAGGGGAAACAAAGACTAAAATATATTGGCTAGACGGAAATATTAACAGTCATTGAGAGGGAGGGATAAGGGGTATAGTATGTATGAGCTTTTTTCTTTTTTCTTTTTACTTCTTTTTCTGAATTGATACAAATATTCTAAGAAATGATCATGGTGATGAACATACAACTATGTGATGATATTGTGAGCTATTGATTATATACCAATAATAGAATGATCATATGGTAAGAATGTTTGTGCTTATATGTTTAAAAAAAATTTAAAAATTAAAAAAAAATGCATATCCCCCATCATAATAGTAACTCAATTATCTCAAGAGAGTTTAGAAGGGAAAATAGAAACAAGAAGGCATGTTTGTTAAAAAAATAAAAAAAAGGAAAAGAAAAGAATGGTATTTAATTTCAATTTCAAAAAATGTTAGTGGTCTTAATAAAAATGCTATACCCTCCCCCCAAAAAGTGGGCACTCGAAGAATCCTCTCACCTAGAATTAAGCCGAGTAGGAAAGAGTGTGCTTTGTGGAAATCATGGCGTGCACCATCACAAGAAGAGAATGCCCCGAGGACAGAAAATATTAATCTTCTGTTTCCTGTAAATGAAGGCTTAGAAAATAAAATGACAAGAACTGTATAGAAGTGTCAATACTAGAGCTTGCCTACTGAGTTGGACCACCAAGTGAGGTGATTTTCACAAATATCATTTTAACTAGGAAAATAGATGTCGTACAGCAATGACAAATTATTCACAGGAGGGATTTTTTTAAAAAAATTTTATTGTTACTGTTGTTGTTCAAGAATATTAACTTGCAGCCAGGCTGAAGGTCGGTGAATTAGAAAACAGGAAGCCTAAATTCTAGACCAAAATTTGTTATTTTTCATCCTATATGTGATTGCTTTGAGAATTGAAAGAGGTAATATATCTGACAGTAACTGACACGCACCTCAGACTGAGGCATTGTTTCAGTTACCTGTGGTAATTATCTTTATGAAAGCTGCAGAATGTTGTATTGCCTGAAGGAGGCACTCAGATTAATGTGCTGTGAATTGTACTTTGGGTATTTATCTCATTTCGTACTTTGGATTATTTTGAGGAGAGGGTCTCAACTTTTACTCACTGTTTTACCTGCCTCATTGCAGACCACAGTTTTCCCAAAATGTCCTCAAATACAGTTTTTGACTTTGGGTAATTGTAGTTTCAAATGAAAATGAACTTGTGGACCAAACTTTGTTTATTCCTTAGTAATGTTAGGTGGGGGGAGGCTATTCAGGAAGGATTTAAAGTCAAATTTTGAGAACAAGAACTTTAGGGAAGAAAAAACAAAAGTGTGAAATAGTAAACAGAAAAAACAAATTAAGCAAGTCTAGGTTAAGTACAGACTGGACACTTTGACATGCCCTTGATATGGTAAAAATGTATCAATGTTTTGAGTTGGTAGGTCTCCTTAAGATTAATTCATTATCACTGGATTGTGAGAGAACACTGACCTTAGTTCATGTCTTTTTCTGCTAATTGGAGCAAGTTCGGTTTCATCTTTGCAGGGTAGGTAAATGTTACAATTTAATAATGTGTATTAAGAAATCTATCCGAGAAAGCACCTTTTCGTAGAGGAGGTTATACAGAGAAGCAGTGAGTTTCTTTTTAAGAAAATCCTTTTTGGGATTTGGAGGCGTTTGGAAATTTAGAGCTGGAACCCAATTGGAATGGATGTGCATAAATGTGTGTGTGTGTGTGTGTGTGTGTGTGTGTGTATGTGTGTAGCAGTGGGCAAATCACCTGCTACAAAATGGTGGAACACAAAAGGATAGAAAGAGAAGAAGGAAGTAACATTAGTGGGCATTGGGCAAGTCCCTGAGTTTGATGCTTCATGCTTGCTGTCTTATTTAATTCTCACATCAACCCGATGTGGGAGATATCATTACCTCCACATCATCTGTGAACAAACAGGCTTAATGAAGTAGTTTGCTTAAGGTGACCAGGGAAGCTTAAGCTGATAAGGGAAGAGAGAGGATTAGAATTCAGTTCTGTTTCACTCCAAAGGTGGTGCTCTCTCAACTAAATATGTTTCCTCCTAGCCACGAATGAGTTCGTGTGGATTTAGTTATTTCACACAGGCTTTCTGCAGGACTTCATTTGCGCTACATGCACCAGAGGCCATAAAAGAGATAAAACATCTCCAAGGACAGCTTCTATTTCTTCACACACAATTGGGCAGGCTCTGGGCAAAATCGTTATGTGGGTGATTATTGTCTGTGGCTCTCTCAAGTTATCCTGATGGGACTTTCCACCTAATATTTTTGTATCCTCTTCCTTCAGCTCCTCTGTCTGTCTTAATTGTACCAATATAAATAGGAAAGCGTTGGATGTCAGGCATTTCCATTTTTTTTATGTATAGGTTTTCAGTCCCAATATTAATTGCAATTTGTTTTTAAACTGTTTGAATTAGAAATATATATACATGTACATAGTTAAAATGTACTTCAAGATATAACAAAAAATAGCAAACCACAGCCCCTCTCCTCGCCACCCCTCAATTCACATCTCTGAGGCAAATACCGTCAACAGTAGTATTTTTGTATTTTCCTCCATATTTTTTAATAGCAGTCCTGCACAGCTGTATCTTTATTTATGTTTTTAATTTTAGGTATTATCTATTAACATCTCTCCATGGAAGATGAAGTTTTAGCTCTCAAGTATTTGCTCCCCAAACCTTTCTTTCTAGTCATGAATAAAGTTATAAACATAATCTTCATGACATTAATATACTATATTTATAGTTTTACATGTTACTAGCAGCTAAACCATCCAGGGTATTACAATTTCATTCTTTTTCTTACAAATTTTTTCATTTTCCTTGGAGTTAATAACTGCCCTGTTTTTGTTTGTTTGTTTGTTTAGTTCTTTATGCATCACAATCTTCTCAAGAGAACCATAACACTCTTTTCCGTATGGTCAGACATCGATTAACCATCAGTTGTCTTCACTCAACCCTGGAATACCGTGTTCTGCTCCAGTCTGGTAGCCCTCTACCCCTAAGACACAGTGGTGCTAGGACTTACTCTCCTCATCATTTTTTTGTGGGTTTCTTTGCTCTTCTCCTTGCTGAAGTCCTGGTTTCCAGGATCAGATGTCATCCTCTTTTTGGATTTATGCCTTCATTTGGTGGAGCCCAGTCTCCAAAAAGGATGCTTGGAAAGTATTTTTTAATCCATCATGTCTGAAAGTGACACTATTCTATTCTTATAATCAGTTGACAGTTTGGCTAGGAACAGAACATTTTTCTCAGAAATTTGAAAGTTTTGCTTCATGGAATTTGCAGGCATTTTTCTTCTGACATCTCCACTGTTGCGATAGAGAAATCTAATCCCATGCTGATTCCTAATCTTTTGTCTATGACCTGGTTTTCTGTGTGTGTTTGTTTTCCTATCTAAAATTTTTAGGATCTTCTTTGTACCTGATTGTCTAAAATTGTTATAACAGTTTGTTTTGATATGATTCTGTGTTGGGGAACCTTAGGGTCCTTGGGTTTTGAGAAATTTTGTAAATTTTTGTTTTGGCTTTTTATTAATTTTTTTAAAAAACAACTCCATTTAGGTATGATTTACATACAATGAAATGCACTTATTTCATGGACAATTTCCCATGAGTTTGATAAATGTATCCACCTATGTAACCTTCACTCTAAGCAAAGTATGAAGCCAGTTCCTAACTCTAAAACATTTCCTCATGTCCCTTTATAGACAATCCTTCACCCCATCCCTGGCTGCAGATACCGACTGACCAGCTTTCTGTCATTATGGATTCATTAATTACATCTTCCCCCTTCTTTCTGATTAGACAATGAAGAACTGTTTTTCATTAAGTCACAACCCATGGTTTTGCTTAAGCTCTCTCATCCTAAAAATATAATCTTTCATTTTTCTTCCTTATTTCTTTACCCTCCTCACTACAGAAATTTTCAAGAGAAGTCTGAACTTGTAGTGCTAATTAGAATAGGTTCCACTACTGTAAGAAAGACCCAGGTTGCTTATAAAATAGAGTTTATTTCTGTCTTGTGCAACACTCTGAGCAACCTCTCCAGAACTGATATGACAATTTCGGTGGTAGGAGCCCAGATTCCTTTCATTTTGATGTTTTGCCACCTAGCTTCTGTTTTGTGGCCTAAAATAGCTTCCCTAGTTTGCACTATAATGTCAGCTTTTTACAAAGTGGAAAGGGAGAAGAGGATGAGGAAAATACAGAGGTTGCAAATATTACACACCCCATTGGCCAGGACTTAGACACATAGCCACACATAACTGCAAGGAAGGGTGAAAAATACAGCCTTATAGGGGCAACCACTGTAATTGGGGTTTTATACTAGAGGAAGAAGGGAGAATGGGTATTTGGAGACCAATAAATATTTCCATTGCACTGATTTCCACTCTGTTTAAACCAATTTTTTTTCTGACTTTTACTTCTCTTACTGCACTGAAATTATAACCCCAAATCACTTTTACATCCTAATCATCACATTCTATGATCTCTTTTCAGTCAATAGGACATTTCTTTCACTGAAATTTTGTCCAATTCCCTGAAATTTTGGTCGAAATTTACAAATGTCCTTATATTTTTGTATTGTTATAACTGTGGATGAGGAAAAATTTTTTTGAATAATGAGTCTATTATCAAATAACTACTGGGCATTTTTATTTATTGCTGATTAGTAGCATACACTGTCAACAAATTTTAAGTATTACAGCTTGATTTTCAGTGAAAATATCGTACAATCATTTATAACAGATCTTATACTTTTTTATATGTAGGATAAATTAATAATATAAAGCTAAGGTTCTGTTATATCTTCAAATGCAGTTACAGAGGAAATAAAAATCTTTCCTGGAGCCACATTACTTGGCAATAATATCCTTTTAAGCATCAAAGTATTAGCAAAAAGCATATCTTAAATAAAGCTTTAATAATATAAGCAAAAAGCATTATTCTGTGAGATGGCTTCAGATCTAATTGGCTAATAATTTACAACACTTCGAGTTAAAAGAATAACATCTACTGCAGTTTTGAGTCTCTGGTTAGGAAATATTACTGCAGTATTCATGAGACACTACAAGTAGAAGCAAATACTTTTAAGTCAGGAGATGATGTAACTTCCTGCCATTGTCATGATTTTTTTTTTTATCATATTCTGTTCAGATGTGATTCCAAATGGAAAAACATGTTCTTTAGCACTACATGTACTGTTTGTAATTTGCTGCCAAACTGTTAACTTTGAAATTCTGTGAGATCTTTACTCAATTTTCCACCCAGTTATATTTTTATGCAACCCTTGAAAAGAATACAGGCAAAATGGCTAAGCTTTGTTATACTCCAAATAATAAAGCGAGATGAGGATTGAGCAAAAACCTGATATTTGGAGTGTATCTTTTTATTACAATTTGAAATATATCAAAAATATAGAAAAGTACACAACATAAAATTGTATTCTTCAACAGCTTATCAGAAAGGGAACACCCTGAACTGCGATCAAGGTCAAGGGTAAAATATTTCCAGCTCTCTTGGGGCTCTTTTTTGGGAACTCATTGAATTGCTCACTGCTAAATATAATAACTCTCTTTACTTTGATTTTCTCACTTCCTTGTTTTTCTTTATGGTTTTATCATCCTAGTACCTCTCCCTAAATACTTTGTATAGCTTCTCCTGTTTTTGAATTTTCCTTATGTTAACAGTTTAAAACATACAGCATTTTTTTTTCTCTTCTGTTCAGCGTTATATTTGTAAATGCGGTATGGTGTTGTGAGATGCTGTAGTTGTTTTCATTTTCAGTGCTGCATAGCGCTTCATTGCATGAATATGCCACATTTTAGCCATCTAGTCTACTGTTGATAGATATTTGAATTGTTTCTGGTTGAGATAATTATGGTTAAGGCTGCTATAAATATTCTTGTACAATTATTGAATCTTAGGTTATATGTATTTGCAGCTTTTACAGATAGTGCCAGAGTTGTTTTCCAAAGTGTTAACAATTTATATTCCCACCAACAGTAAAAGAGGATTCCCATTACTCCACATCCTTGCTCATAGTTATTATTGTCAGTTTTCTTTTTTTAATTTTAGTCAGTCAAGTGGGTGTTTACTGGTGCCTCATTCTGGTTTTAATTAGCATTTACCTGATGAAGATGAGCTTATGCACTTTTTCATATGATTATTAGCAATTTGGTCCTTTTTAAAGACCCTTGACCCTTCCCTATTGTGTTGATCCCTTTCATTTATTTTTTTTAATTGTTAGTAATTTTTAATTGTATGTGTTATAAATATCTCCCCACTTCCTAGCTTGCCTCTTTGCACTCTTATTTTGAATTTTGATGAAGAGAAATTCTTAATTTCAATGTAGTCCAATTTCTCCTTCTTGTGTTAATATTTTTTGTTCCTTTTAAGAATTTTTCCCTTTGCTGAGTTCTTGATGGTGTTTTTCCATATATTATCCATTAGGAGTTTTGTTGTTTGACCTTCCAGTTTTTACAACATTTTTTTTCCATATAGATATCCAATTGTCCTATCACAATTTAGAGAAAAGTCACCTTCCCCCCCAGCTCTGCAGTGCCAACTGTATCATAATTCAGCTATCCATATATTAATTATTCTCTTTCTGGGGTCTCTGTTTCATTCCATGTACCTGTCTGTCCATAATTGTACCAATACTATGTACTCTTGATTGTTATAGAATTATTATAAGCCTTGATATCCAGTACAGGAAGTCTTTCCACCTTATTCTTCAAGAATGTATTGGTTCTTCTTAGACATTAGCATTTCCATATATATTTTTAGGTGGTTGTTAGGTACCATTAGAAACCTGTTGGGATTTTTATTATGTGCTTTGAGTCATAAAAAGGAGGGTCTTAGGCTCTGGCTTGCCTAGTTTGCTAGCCCAGTAGCAGACAGCCGAGAATGTATGAGCAGGACAGCTCTTTGATCCGATCAAAGTCAGATCCATAGGCCTGTTGGAGGAGAGGGGGCATAATGGCGGAGGGGTCTAGGGCTCATCTAACCTAGGCTTCTGCCTGAGTCAGTGGACAGGGGAGAAGAGGGAAGAAACAAAAAATTGTGAGTCCCAGGCTTTCATTTTTATTGTGACCCATAGGGGAGGTGTTCAGCTTTCCTGTGGATGCTGGGGGTTGTCAGCTTTAAACTCTATGGCATGAGACACAGACAGGGCAAGGCCAACTTTGCTAATTGCAGTTTGCCCAGGACAGGGCTAACTAGTGTGGTCGTTCAGAAGGGGAATTTATGACTAAGCTGGCCAAGATGACAAGGTACCAAATGTAATTCTTTAGTCCCATTACACCTTGGACAGTTCCAGTTTGTATCTCTTGTCCTGGTGTTCTATCTAGTTTAACAGTTGTCCTTGGTTTTTCATCTTTTTACTAACCAATATTATCATTGCATTACAAACAGCTGGGAAGAGATCTCTACTTTGTAATTCCAGCTTCTGTCATGCCTCATCTAGAAGTGGGTGACACACTTGGGCAGTGAACAAAGAACTCACTTCAAATATGATTAAATCTGAAAAAATGACCAGCAATAATCCCCCTCTTTTTTCTCAATGCTTTCCTGCCAAAATGCTTCTCCCCTTCATCAGACATCAAACAGCATGTTTGCTGATAAAATGAGTGAGATCATACATGTTGAGAAGGTTATTGGAAATTTCAATAGCAACTTCTACAACGGCTCCTCACTCCAACTGCAAATACTGCAGTAACTCAATCAATTCACTTCTGACTCTACTTGTAACCAGGCCAGACCTCACAGGCTAAGAACAACTGTTCTGATTTCAAACTGTTGTGTACCTCAGAAAAGTCATGCTCTTCTAATCTGTTCTTGTGGGTGTACCCTGTTGTGGGTGGAATCTTTTGATTAGGTTGTTTCCATGGAGATGTGACCTACCCTAATCAAGGTGGGTCTTACTACTCTTTACTGGAGTCCTTTGTGAGAGGATATAAAGACAGTAAAAGCAGATAGAGCCAAGGACCATTTAGAGAGTTAAAAGAAATGTTCAGAGACATTTTAGAGATTGCTGATATGGAGTCCAGAGAGAAAGAGAGAGAGAAATACTCCAGAGACACCATGAGTGTACCCGCAGGACACAGAGAGCTTAGAGGGTCACCCCAGAAGAGGAAGCAAGGACCCACAGAAGCTCAGAGAGAAAGAAAGGCCCTGGGATCAGAAACTGAAAGCAACACAACCCAGGTGCAGAGGAACCAGCAGATGCCAGCCACGTGCCTTCCCATATGCTAGAGTAACCCTGGATGCCATTGGCCTTTCTTCAGACTCAAGGTGTCTTTCTCTGATGCCTTAATTTGGACATTTTCAAGTCCTTGGAACTGTGAATTTGTAACCTAATAAATCCCCATTGTTAAAAGCCAATCCATTTCTGGCATAGTACATTCTGGCATCATTAGCAAACCCAAACAGCATCCTCTACAAGATTGTCCTTCAGGCACCAGACACAAGTTCAGGGTCCCAGGCCCCCCAACTGGCTACAAATGAAAGGCTTCCCACCACCCCCTCAGGTTCAGTGATTCACTGTAATGACTCACAAGACTCACTGAACATGCTGTAATCATGATTATAGTTTTATTGTAGTAAAATGACACAATGAGAAGAAATTAAAACAAGAGATGCAGAAAGCAAGGTCTGACTTTGTTGTCTTGGTTAGACACTTTGTGTGCCTGTGGTATATTTGACAAATTTTATCTTGTAAAAATATTTGTCAAAGAAAGTTTCTAAAATGAGGCAAAGAGGTAACTGTGAAAATATTGCCATTTGGAGAGCTCATCTTCATTGAGAATCTGATCATTTAGCAGAATTTTAAAAATGTAGTTTAACCATGTTTATAGAATATTTTCCCAATTAAAATATCACTTAAAGGAAGAGTACTTTGAAGTTCTACAAATTTAGAATTTTCATAAACTCCTGGTGAATTAAATCTTTATCATTATGAAGTGCTCATCTTTATCTTTACCAATTCTTTTTGCCTTAAAGACTGCTTTGTCTGCTATTAATGTGATCACACCAGCATTCTTTTGTGTATTATATTAATTACCTATATATTTCCCATTCTTTTATTTTCAACCTTTCTATGTCCTCATTTATTTGTTTGTTTGTTTATTTTGGGGTGCATGGTCCAGGAATCGAACCCGGGTCTCCTGTATATAAGGCGAGCATTCTATCACTGAACCACGATGCATCCAATTCTTTTATTTTTGAGATATTTTAATCTAATTTTTTTTTTTACATTTTAAGCTTCTAAAACTCAATCCATAATTCACTTTATCTGTTTAATTTTTGCTTTTAAATCTATATTTAAAAATTTTAAATCTTCTCTCTTTTCTTTCTAACCCTTGATCAAGTTTTATTTTTTTTTTACCAAATTGGAGTTCTATATTCTTTTACCATTTTTAGCAGTTAAACTAAAACTTACAACGTGCATTTTTACATATCAAAATTTAATATTAATTGAAATTCTCAACTTATCTCTGATAAAGCAAGAATTATTGAACATTTTAATTCAATATATGCTCCTCTTCAAGTTTATGCCATCGCTTTCAGATATTTTAATTTTTCATATATATTTAAACTTAAAAAATGGTCTTAATGTTTTAAACTCATCACTTCAACCTTAATAGAGATACATATTTATCAATATTTATCATTTTTAATTGTTCTTTATTTCTTCCTATATTTCTAACCTTCTATTTCATTGATGTACATGAAGGACATCATTTAGTATTTCCTTTTATATAGGTCTGCTGCCGATGAATTCTTAGTTTTGTCTGTCTGAAATACTTTTATCTTCAGTCTTGAAGAGTATTTCATTTTGGAATAGAATTCTAGGTTGGCATCTATTTTCTCATTTATTTATTTATTTATTTATTTATTTATTTATTTATTTATTTATTTATTTATTTATTTATTTATTTACATGGGCAGGCACCGGGAATCGAATCTGGGTCCTCTGGCATGGCAGGCGAGCATTCTTGCCTGCTGAGCCACCGTGGCCCACCCGGCATCTATTTTCTTTAATCATTTTAGAAATATTTTATTTCTTCCAGCTTCCTATTATTACTTTCTCTTGTGGAGAAGTCACCTGTTAACATAATTGTTGCTACTTTGAATGCAACCTTTTCTTTTTCTAATGCCTCTTTAAAATTTTTTTTCTTTATCTTTAATTTTCTATAGGTTTACCATGATGCGTTTATATATAGGCGTTTCTTTGTTCATCTTGTTTGGAGTTTGTAAGACTTGTGGGAGCTGTTGTCTTAATGTCCCCTATCAGTTTCGGAAAGTTCTCAATCCTTGGACTCACCACCATGGCCAGTTTCTATAGCTTAACTTAGGTGCTATGCCTCTGCTTGGATTTATAACTATAGGTAGTTTCTCTAATAGGACTACAGCAGATGCTAGCCATGGAATCAGGGTCTGGATATGGAAGAAAAGAAAAACAATGCCCCTGTATAAAATCTTTTAAAAACCAGTCTTACTCTGCCTTCCACAATCATATTTTACTATTACCCTTCTTATATGTTCACTCTTGTCATTGTAAGCTTTTTATTCCTTGTATTAGCTAAGGTTCTTTAGAAAAATAGAATCAGCATGAGATATCTGTAAATTTGAAATTTATGAAGATGTCTCATGCAACCGTGGGAATGTAAAAGTTGAAGATCTGTAGGGCAGGACACGAGCTGGCAGCTCCAGTGAAGGTCCTCAATGAACTCTTAGGAGCAGCTGACTGGCTGAAGGAGAAAAGTGATTGTCTCTTCTGAATCCTCCTGAAAAGCCTTCCAGTGATTAGATTAAGCCTCCCTCAGAAGACATTCCCCTTAGCTGACTGCAAATGCAATCAGCTGTGAATGCAGCCAACGTGGTCATGAT
This sequence comes from Myrmecophaga tridactyla, assembly GCA_004026745.1. NCBI lineage: Eukaryota > Metazoa > Chordata > Mammalia > Pilosa > Myrmecophagidae > Myrmecophaga > Myrmecophaga tridactyla. The sequence continues at coordinate 15,288 of PVIY010024938.1, forward strand.
TTAAGTCCATGAAATGTCCTCACAGCAGCAGACAGGCCAGCACTTGCCCGACCAGACAACTGGGCACCGCCACCTGGTCGAGTTGATACATGAACCTGGCCATCACACTCCTCTTCCATCCAAATGTGCCTTGTCTTTTTGTGCCTCGGTGTTGATTTTGGTCTAGAAATACCTCTACTACACTTGGCATTGCCTATTCAATTTTAAAGACCCACCACCGTATATATATTTCCCCATCCCCCACCCCTCCCACACACTCAAACGTACATGTTCACAGACAAAACACACAAACTTATGCATACACTCACCCACTCTATAGAGTTTCCTTCAACCCATCTGGAAATAATCTCTCCTTCCTGAAGCAGCTCCATTACATTTATTCTGTCGAAACCAATCTCATGTTTATTCTGTTCCACCAAACTTTGATCATGCCCAGTTCAGTTCCATATCTTATATGTTGTAGCCTAAGCATTACAAGCAGCCCATGGGGTGTGCGAGAGTAGCTCAGTGGTAGAAGTCTCACCTGCCATGTGGGAGACCTCGGTTTGTTTCTTGGCCCATGCACTTCCCAAAAAAAACAAAGAAACCACCACCAACAAACAAACAATTCAACAAATGGTGCTGCAATAAAGGGATACTTACATGAAAAAGAATGAAATGTAACTCTGCCATACAGCATACAGAAAAAAAAAAGCAGCCCATTCACATTATTGAAACAGGAAATGAAAACCAACATCCTCTAGTTTGAGAGTTTGGTACAATAATCAGTCAACATTGATTGACTGTCCATTCTCTTGGAAGCAGTTCTAATGTGTGTGTAAGAATCTCCTCACTTTCCCAGCAGACTTGGTCTGAGAAAGGAATCATTGGGCATGTTCTTTACCCATTAATCACTTTTGTTCATTTCCTTATCCCTGGAAGAGAGCACCACACTATCATCTGGGTAGTAGTATATTCTGTTTGCTAGATTATTAATTGCAGGCAAGTGTGTTAAATCCTGTTCCATAAAAAATGGGTGAGAAGAGAGAGGAATAAATAAAACAGTGAGAGAGGTAGATTTTCTTTGGCCTCTTGTGAACATGTTGTGATTGTACAGTAGGGGATTATTTCTTAGGAAATAAATGTATTGTGTCATTTCTTTGATGCTGTATTTATTCTCCCTCCCAGCACCCCATCCTTGAGATGCAGCCTAGGTACTTATTTGTGTTTATCAACATTTATTTAGGGGAACTCCTTTGAAAGAATAAACCTGTCATATGGAATGAATATTTTTTTTTCTGCGAAGAAATGGAAGCATTAGGAATTCCATAATAGACTGAGGCCGTATCTTATGAAAAACTTGAAAAAAGGAGAAATCAAAGAAAAATATAGATTTGTGTACCCAAAGAATATTCATGGCAGGAAATGGTTTTATAAGAACTGACAAAGTCAAAGAAAAAGTCTTTAGAATGGTGCTGTTGGACTCAAGTGCCCTGATATTCTACAGAGGTGCCTGGACTGAAGAGCGTCATCTTAGGGTTTGCTCTAGTGTCAGAGTGAAGGATCCTTGTACTGAAGACTGTGACTCTAAACCTTCACTGGTAGCATGTGTAGCCACTTGTAAAAGCTTTCCAATCTGTGTCCCTCAATCATACCTCAGTTATATAGGATTTTCATTTGGATGAGACACATTTTGAGGAAACACAACTTTATGGTGTTGTTAGATGGCCATATGTAGCACAGAATGGAAGAAATAGTCATCCTGTAGCACCAAAAAAATCATTATTTGCGGCATTTTTACCAAGTGTCATTTTGGGAGCTCATTAAGATTTTTCAAATGGAAAAAGGTAGCATGGGATATGTTAGTTTATTGCCGTGTAACAAATTACTATAAACTCTGCTTAAAATAACATCCATTTATTTGCTCAGTCCTGTAGGACAGAAGTCTGGACATAGCACAAATGTGGTCCCCTCTCAGGAGATCATAAGGCTGCTGTTAAGGTGTAGGCCAGACTGCATCCTTTTCCTGGGCTCAGGGTCACCTTCTAAGCTAATATGGATGTTGGCCAAATTCCTTACAGCTGTAGAACTGAGGGTTCCACTTTTTTGGTTGCTGTCAGCTGAGAGGTGATTTCAGCTCTTAGAGGCTTCTCTCTAATCCATCCCGTGTGCCCCACTCCATCTTAAACATCAGCATTAGAGAATCTCTCTCATGTGAAATCTCTCTGACGTCAATAAGGGCTCTGTCCCTTTTAAGTACTCATTTGATTCAGTTAGGCTCACCAAGGCTGCCTTCCTTTTGATTGATTTAAAGCTGACCTACTATTAATCAACTACAAGTTTGCTGATTATTAACCTAGTCATGTGAGTGACATTCAGTGAAAGGGAATTACGTAAGGTATATATACCAGAGCACGAGAATCTCAGGTACCATATTGAAATTATGTTTAACCCATTAGAGTTCTGTTTTAGGAAGGTGTGGTAGATTTTATGTATACCTATTAACACATAATCTTAATCTTAACCTATATCTGTGAGTTTGAATTTATTGTAAGCAGAATCTTTTGAAGATGCTATTTTTAGTTAAGGTAAGGCCAATTGAAGCAGGATGGGCTTTAATCTGGATAATTAGAGGCCTTATAATGAGAAAAAAAAAGCCATGGTCAGAGAAGGCCACAGGTAGAAGCAAGAAGTCAGCAGGAACCTACCTGCTGAAAAGGAAATGAAAGGAAATCACCAGGTGATAGGAATTGGAGGTAAAGCCAAGGAACCCCAAGGATGCTGGCATGCCGGCACCAGGTTGCTAATGACCCCAGGAGGAAGTAAAGCTTCTAGCATTTGAAACTGTGAGATAATAAATTCCCATTATTTAGGCCAACCCACCATGTGCTATTTGTAATAGCAGCCTGGCAAACTAATACAGAATGTGACTTTGGCAAAGATATGAAAGATAAGTCAGAAAAGTATGAAGGCATAGCCAATAGGTGTCATCTTGTGTGCTAATTCAAATCACTTGACTGTGGGTTCCTGGAGCACAGTGCTAAGAATTCAGCAAGCAAAACAGATCCCACGATTAAGCAAAGGAGAGGGGAATGGCAACAAATGTATTTACCACCCTTGACTTTTAGAGGGTACCCTCTAATCCTGAAAATAGACAGTCTCAGCTGGAAATTGGAGCAGGTACAAAAGGAGTGGAGAAGATGAAGCAAATAAACACACTGTGGGTCTGTGATAGAACTTGGACAAGGAAATCAGAAGGAAAAGAGAAGATGATTCTGCTCTAGAGCCTTCTATCTAGGTGATTCCCATGTCTTACCTCAGGCAATCAGAAATGTGAAAGCCTCTGAGACAAGAGAACATTCCGGAGCCCACAGAGGGTTTTTGAGTGCTAAAGCGAAACTTTTGACAGAAAGTAATTCCTGTAAGGTAAACGATGAAAATTTGTAAAAATCATAGGAATGAAAACTATATAGATCTGAAATGTTGCCCTCATCCCATGATAGCCTGCCTTTTCTGTAGAGTCCGTGATTTGTTTTGTCAATTTAGTCTCTTCCTTTTCACCATGGGTCTTCATTGAAAGTTTTTCTCCTTGGTCCTTTCCTTTTCCTCTCCTTTTGGCCCAGGGAGTTTCCCCAATGAGTTCCTTTCTTCTTCTCCATTTAGACAATCTCATGGTTTCCTCCAAGGTTACTGACTTCAGAACCACCTCTTTCCTTTATGGCCTGCAGGCAGAAGTTTTGAGATGTCACATTTCTTACTTACCCTTCCCACATCAGGGAATTTCTCCAATTCTTTCATTAGGTTGGGCTAGTAAAGACCCATATCCAAGGACTAAAAGCCTATATATGTTGTTGAGGACAGGGTGCAAGTATAGGTACAGTGTTGTAATAGCTATTGGAATGGTTGAGACAATGCAAGCCACTCTCCAGCTCCTACATTTAGAGGTTAGTTAAATTACAGACCCAGACCGCCTGCCTCTTTTCTCAGTAAGGCAACCTCTTTCCCAGGGCTGAACTGCAAAAATTCCCATTTTGCTTTCCATTTTATGGCCCACCTCTTTTATCTATTCCCTGTTGTTTCAACCATCATGAGCAGTTATGAAATGGACATTAAGATGTTTGGGAGAATTGGGGCAACTGGGTCCAGAGCGCAGGAGAGTGGGCAACAGCTAGGGACACACTTTAAATGAAAGCCTTCACTTTTGACTATGTCAGCATTCAAAAGAAATCTCTGACTCTGCTGTGTTGTTGAAGAGAAAATGTAATGTAAAGTATCACAGTGTTAGCAAAATGGTTTTATTTACAGCATGAACATTTGTGGCTCTGACCCACTTTGAGCTTCTAGAGGTCCAATGAGATTCGTTTGCCATAAAAAAGTAAAAAAAAAAGGTTGCAGTTATACCAACAACCATTAATTGAGCATCTACTCTGTGCCAAGTCATATATACATGAAATGAATTCACCTCATTAATGGTGAAATTGCTTCAACTTATTAACTGTATGACCTTCAGCAAGTTACTTAACTCTCTGTGTCTCAGATTTCCTATCTATAAAAGTGAGGATAATATTTTCCTCCAGACTTTTTCAGCAGACAAATAATTTATACTACTTAAAATACTAGAATAGTGTGGCAAACATAGCAAACAATAAATGCGTTAAATGTTATTACTTACGTACATCATCATACTTAATCCACACAACTAGCCAGCAAGTAAGGAAGATTTCCTCATTTATCAGTGAGTTAACTGAGGCTTATAGATGTTAAGAAACTTGTCAAATATCTTGGAAAGTGGAGTTGCAATTCGAATCCAGTAGAGTAACTCTAGCGATCATTTTCTTTCCAAAATTCTTCCATGATCTTCTGAGTTTACCCTTTATGATTGCATTAGTTACAGAGAATTGACACCTCAGATGTATTTCATTTTCTCTTGAATTACTATTCTTGGTTAGATATAACTGGCACCCATCTAATATATTTTCTAGTGCACAGAAACTCCATAAATGGTATGTTTGCCTTAATCATTATCTTTACACCACAAGCTATTTAGGACTCCCCTAAATAGATATAATTTTCTAAATCTTTTGTGATCCCTATAGCTTACCTCTCCACTGCTAAGTTTGTCACACACATCCACACCCACCCACACTCACACAATATTCCTCTTTTTTGGCAGATGTTCTTAATAACAGGACTTACACTTTATTCCTAGTTCCTTATGTTATTCTTATAACTTACAACAGAGATACTGTGTAAGGTAAAGTAATGGACCACCGATAAAATGGAATCAATGAAAAATGGTCAAAGGGGTTGAAAAGTCCTGCCTCTTATTCTCAGTTCCCTCTTGGAAATATTCAGCATAAAATTTCAGATACACTAGATTAAAAAATCAGTCTATGATTGCTAGACATCGAAGTTTATTTTTTATGTTTTTAACTTGTAGTATACAATTCTATGAATTTCAACACCTTTATAGACGTGTAATATCAACACAATCAGGATACAGAATAGTTCCATCAACCCAAAAACTCCTTTGAAGGTTATGTTTTAAATGAATCTTTGGGGAAAAAAAGTTGAAAAAGGTTAATCTGAGTCTGAATGGACTAAAAGTAATGGAAAAATAAAAAAGAAAAACAAAAATTTTGAATAGGAAGACCTGAGTTCTTCTGATTCTGTTGTTAATTAGCTGTGTGATTTTGTAGGCATCCTTAACTTTTTCAGGCCTTGGTTTATCACTAAAACAAGGAGACCAGACTAAATGAGTTTTAGTACTCTTCGTTGATTTCAAATTCTAGGACTATGATTCTGTGTCAAATCACTTGATCCTAAACATTTGAGAAAGAATTATTCCTTTAATCACTAAGTAACCATAATAGCCCTCCCTCCACAGGTCAGGGAACTAATGTGGAGTCTGCCAGTTGCTTACTATGTCTATTCCAATTATGCATTCCAGGACTAGGGAAATCACCACAACATGGATTTGGGGACACATGGGGCCCACTGTGAGGTTTTCCTCCATTAAACTTCATTGATCACTTGGTTCATAAACTCCTACTGGTGCCCCCTACTGGTGGGCCACCGTGAGGTTTTGGAGCTTCTGAAATTAATGTCAGTTTAGAGTCGGTGTTCTGTAATCCCTCCAATCCTTGATCCTTTCCTTTCCTTTCCGTCGATGCACAGTCACCCTGGGAAATAGCCATTGGTCCCTTTAGGGAAGGTTGGGAAGAAGATGAACAGTAAATATAGACTATTGGCAGTGGAGCAGGGTCCTTCCACAAGGGGGACCTGGTCTTCTCTTCACTCCTGGGGTTCTGGGTCTGGAAACTGTCTCAAGCCTAATGATTGATTGAGGGACCATGGCTCTGTTTTTGGGATTCAAGTTAGACTTTTGTTCACTTGACCTACACTCTTCTGCTTATGCAACTCAAGTAAGAATTTAGTACACTGCCAATCTAAAGTGCTTCTGAGTGCCTACCCCCATCAACTGTTCAACACCGTCGGTCTCTGAGAGTCAGACTATTTTGATTATTGCTCTCCATTACAATCGCCATACCCCCCTTGTCTTTGGTGATTTAGGGCCTTAGTTTGGCTCCTGCCTCTCCAAGTTCCAATTATTCCCCTTGCATTTTTGTTTCCCAATTCAGTTCCCATAGTAATATTTGACCTACAGAGATGCGCAACCACTAAGCTCTTCAGGAATACTGGGACTCCCCTCATAAATGTATTTCCCACAGTCATGGTGAAAATTGTGTCCTCTGGACCCACCCAGGATAGGTAGGCAGGTCTTAAATGATAAATCCACTCTAATATTACATTCTCCCAAAGCCTTTGGATACCCTCTTCTACATTGTACCAGGCAGCTGTGGCATTTCGGTTTCATTTGGTGTGGGCGACGGTTGGTCCACGGTTCAGCCAGTCAACAAAACTGCAGTCTTAATGCAGTTCTTTCGAGTGTGATGCACCTTCTCATGGGTCATACTTCACACCTTACCTTTTGGAGCCTGATGGGACTTCAGTCTATTTATAGTTCTAGAAGCAAAGAGGGGTGGTGGGGTTGGGTGGTGAAAGGAATTAACAAAGTCTTACAAAATCAACTACCTCAGGGAATTCCATTACAGATTCATCTGGCAAAGTAAGGTTTATCTTCTCGCAGAGGAGTTGTTTCCTCAGAGAAGGAAATTACAAGTTTGTGTGGAAAAGACTCAGCAGAGTTTAGGGGTTCAATGTCCCCCACTTTCATTATGCTCTTCCCATATGTCCCTATTTCAATTTTCAGGATCCCGTTCCTTCCCAATCAATGGTTCCACTTTAACAGCAGACACCCTGCAAGGCTGAGAATTCAATTTGCATTGTAATTCAACTCATTTGATGAGACTTTGAATTTAGTTTTCAGAAATCTCAGCTGTTTGACTACAGGAGCTAAGAATTTCTTGCCGGCACACATAGAAACTTTCCTGTCATTCGTGCAGTACTTGAGCTGGCAATCTGAAGACCTGAACTCAACTTTTTCTTTAACAACTACCCAGCCTATTTAGGAACAGCCAGCACATCTTATTGTTTACTAGCTTGACAAAAATATTTTAAGGTATCACATTTAGGGTCACCCAGAACCTTGCCACTTGTAGGTATTTGAGTAGGAATATCCAATGGCAATATTTTGCACATCTGTATTGCCACATCACAACCTGGACCAAATAGAGTTATTCATGCCTTCAAATGTAGTCAGATTACAGAATCAATTTCAAAAACTCTGGAATCAATTAAGAAAACCCATCCTCAGGATTCTGTTTCTCAATAACACTCTTGGAACCAAAATCTGTATTAGTCAGGGTTCTTCAGAGAAACGGAAGCAGTAGGAGATATGTGTATACACACACATACATATTACAAGGAATTGGCTTGTGCTATTTTGGGGGCTGGCAAATTCAAATTCCATATGGCAGGTGGGAGGCTGGAAATTCCAGGAGGAGTGTTATTGAAATCTGTAATCCCAAGTCTATTAGGGAGACTTATGGAGGGTTGGAAGGTCTAATCTCCAAGCAGAATTCCTTCTGATTCCTGATCTCTCAGTTTCAGTTCTCCCTTTGAAGTCCTCCAGCTAATTGGAAGAGGTCCGTCCACATTGCTGAGGATATTTTCTTTACTTAAAGGCAACTGCTGTCTAATCCCACCTGCAATAACAACTAGTCTGATATTTGACTAAAGCATTGGGTACCAAAACCAGCACCCAACTCACGACTCATTCATGAGAGACAAAACTAGAAGACACCTTCTTACTCCTATCGTTCTTCAGGGTGGTTAGCTGTGCAAAGCTGCTGACCTCCACACCTGTGTGTGCAAACGGAGTATATAAACCTGTTTGTTCTATACACTGGGTTGCAAAAACCAGTCATTCAAGCATTTGAGAAGTCAGTTTAGTTTTGCACACAAATGAAAGATGTTTATTTTATAAATATTCAGGGCAGATTCAAGTATTTAATCTATTTTTATGTTATGTCATATGTTTGCCATTATTTGCTTTTCCTTGAAGCAAAAAAAAAAAGTCTGAAAAGTTAAAGATGCTTATTTACAATTACCAGTATATATTCTGTGATGGTCCAGAAAAACCTATGAATGAGGTTTTCAGCAACTGTGATCCTAGTGAATTTCACAATTGATGACCCTGAATCACGTTTTTAAAATTTAATTATGCTAACATTGATGTGTCACTTTCCAGTTTGCAAAGCATTTAAACATATTTTTTTCTCATTTGATTCTTAAAAATATCTTCAGGTAGTAAGAATAAGTTTGAGACTAATGAGACAGATATGGATTCAAATAATTTCAAAGTTGGTGATCATATGTTCTAAACTGTTAAAGCCCCTAGAAAGAAAGCAATTTTCCCAGGGGGCCAAATGAGTAGTTAGGTATACAGCTGCAAATAAACATCTTCTGACTCCTGGGAAATATTCTTTCCAAATATCTATTTTTATTTACTCAGAGATATTAACTGCAAGTATGAGAAGCATTTACTATTAAAAATAGATGTCATTTTATCCTGACTGCTATTTATTTATCCTTTGTATTTTTAGAACATGATGAAGTGCTAACCATGTTAGGAGTGTATTGTCCAGTATGGTAGACACGAGCCACATGAGGCTATTTAATTTTAAATTAACTAACATTAACTAAAATGAAAAATTCAGTTCCTCATTCCAACTGGCTACATTTCAAGTGATCTATTGCCACATGTAGTTTATGGCTACAGCATTGGACAGTGCAGATTATTCAATATTTCCATCATTATAGAAAGTTCTGTTGGACTGCGCTGTATTAGAAGACTATTAAATTTATTACCTCTTGGTGAATTATAATTATATTCTTGTTTCATCTGGTGCATGGGATTGGTATAAAAGTGAACAAGCAAACTAGCAATATCAAAAGGGCTTAGAAAATAGTTGCCTCATCAAGAAAGATTTTTCCTATTCAAGAGAAAATGAGTATGTATGAAATGGGCATAATAAGTTACAACTAAGTAGATAAATGGTTTTTAGGAAGTCATCAGCACCATGGATATTTATAGATGCTATCCCAGATAAGCTTTATTTGGAGAAGGATTTTGGATCATCTTTTTATCAGGGATAAAGCTCTTTGGGGACAATGTCATAAGTGTTCATTCCAAGGTCCTATCGGTGAGGTTTTAAACACATTGGACTGATATGATATCGAACAGTATGAGGTGGAGCATGATAATCTTTTCAGAAAAGTGGAAAAGAGAGGTACAGAGAGAGGGAATGGAGAAAATAGCTGAGTTCTTTTAGGATAAAAACACACATTTACTTATGGACATGAATCATATGCTCATAGACTATCATTCCAGTTGTGTTGAAGCATTCAAATCCATTTTCATGACTTTTACAGGACAACATCATGCATTCGGCAGGACCTGGCTGATGAATTAAACGAGGCTCTTACCTATTAGCAGGCAGCCTCAGTGAGTTCTGACCATTCCATACACAGCCTCAGAGCCATAATGTTGATTATCTTAAGACACGACTGAAAAATTGTTGGGGAGCTTTCTATAGGGGATCTAATTAGAAAGGTGAACCATATAACAATAGTAAGAGAATAAAGCAATAAGTATGAATTGAAAGAAAGAATAAGAAGAGAAAACATTTCATGAGGCAAGATGTGAACATCCTTGAAGCTTAAATAGGATTTTGAGAGGTAGGAAGGAGCATAGGCTCTTCTGAGTCAGGGATGAGCAGTCCTAAAGATGGGAATGAGTGTGGAATTTGGCAAGAGTGGGAGCTAGGGAACAGGCCATGAGGAGGCATGATGGGAACAGAAGTGTGTGTTTGAAGTTAGTGATGAGGGCATTGGCTGGAGAGGTAGGATATGGCAAGGACAGAGAGAATCCTGAAAGCACGTATTGTTGGCTATTGATGTCTTGTGACATCAAGGTAATCTCTGTTGACTCTTGGTTGGAGAGGGCAGGGCTAAATTGGTATTTCAAGACCTGAATGGTATTATACAAGGTGGATAGGAAGGAGCGAGACAGTGGAGACCAAAGGATAACTGCTGCAATCTAGGAAGTCCACGAATATTTATTGAGCACCTACTGTATGCCAGATATTGTTCCAGGCAATAGGGATGCAGAACAACCCAGAGGCTGGTTTTAAGGGCAATGGTGGAAAATTAGGTTGTTAAGAAACAAAAGGAGTACTGGAAGGTACAGGAGGCCTAAAAAAAACCCTCATATTTCAGAATATTGGCTTCTAAAAAGAGAGTCTTCTCTTTTTTGGTCATATATAATAATCATGTTTGTCTTCTTCACTGTTTACTCCAAATCCATTACAATGTTGAAGGCATCATATTTCCATGGAGGTGAGAGAGGAACGACTTCCCTTTTACTTATAGGCTCTTGCCTTACCCAAGAGCTTCAACAAAAGAAAGAGGCGTCAGTAATTCTGGCAGGAAACTACAAAAGTGAACTTCAGTATTCAGGTTTAGGAAATAAAAATGGGCAATTGCAATAGTCACTGCAGCTATTTGTGAGTTAGAAGTCTACAGGCCTTTGATGATTCATTTATTCATGGAAAAAACAGAGTTAATGCTGACATTGTGTCCTGAAGATGCAGTAGTAAATAAGTCAGATAATGGGAAGCCGTTTCGTTGGCAGAGCACATGGGGAGCATAGAACCAGGTCCAGTGCGGACTCCTGTGTGTATTCCATGGTGACCCTGTCCACAGGAGGGGCTGCTGCCATTTGCACCATAGCACGGGAATATAACCAGTCATATTGAAAACAGGTTTATCGAAGAACTAGGGCTATAGTGGAGGTGGCCTTTTCTTCCCACCATCCCCGGTAGTTCTTAAAACTAATATGAATTCTTAAAAATATATGTATATATATTTTTATTATGCTTTTTAATTTTTAATATATCTTTATTTTTATATATATAAGCACACACTTCTCTATAAATTTGTGTCTTCTCTATAATTATTCTGTATACAGGGCAAACATCAATCTACAAATAAACAAAGTGGTAAGTCTGTACAGACTTTTAAACTTGCTTTGTAGATACAGATCTGAAAAAACAACTAAAGAATTTTCTAGTTGATAGTCATGTTAGTATGTTATAATTTCAGTAGACTGTAGATTATTTTAATTTTAGATTTATTTATTTGAATTTTTATATTTTTCAGTTCTTCGATGATGTGTTTGCAATCTCCTATAATAAGAAAAAAACAAAATGTGATTAAAATTATTATAATCATTACCTTTTTTGTGCTTTAAATAATTTGTCTCTGACTTTCAAGTTCTTAGAAGATTTATATGTGTCACAGCTAGTTGAATTTGTCATTTTCTATACTTCTTATTTTACAGTTTGATCAGAGTCCAGAATAAACTGATTCCAGCATTCTTTCTCTAATGAAACAGAAATATTGCCAGCAGCTTCCTCAAGGAATTTTAGCACTTTCAGGGCCAGAATATTGCATGTGCAAAAATCAGAAGACTCCTTTAGGCAAACATTCTTAAGATTCAAAATATTTGAAAATATGTATTTGAACAGCTGTGTTTTAATCTGATATTTTTAAGTCCTTTACCTCTTCTTGCTCTAAGAAGGCTCTCTTGGTATTTTTTTTCCCTTAACTACAATCGTGCTATTTTCAGAACAAATTTACTGAGGAGTTAGAGCATTTGATTTTCAGAATGTAAATTCTTGTTTAGAAGAGGGAGTTAGCTCCCAGCTTGGTGGTATTTTAGTGACTGTTGTCTGTTATGGCTCATGGTGTCCCAGGAAAAGACAAAGTAGCCTTAATAGATAGTTAATGAATATTTTACACAACAAATAAAAAGTTATTAATGAGTTATCACAGATTCTCAAATGACATTTATCATGTCACTCATTGAGTCTCTCTAAATGAAAAGATGCTTACAGATAAAGAGATTTATATGGCAGAAAATAGACTTTTGAATCTTGTGGACAACTGCCTCCTGGAATTTAATCCTATCTCTGAGAGGATTATCTAGCTCCTGATGAAGGAGAGTTCCCGGTGGTTCAAGGAGTCATTCAAATGAAAACTTACCTAAGCCTCAGTCATTTAAACCTGTGCATGGGTATCTCAATTATTATTTATTGGAATGTTACCTAAAAGCATTAACCTCATTGTGAAATTAACTTCATCTGAGCCTTTACACCAGGAAATGGTGGCACACTGATTTGCATAGTTATAAAACTTCTAATCGTTCATTGTTCATTGTTCTCCACGCGAAATGGAGTCATGGAATCTGCAGGTCATACAGAAAGGCCCTTTGAAGAAGTCAGCAACCTCTCCATCTGGACAGTGAGCTAAATAATAATAAGCAAGAACTCTCACAAGTTTGGCTGAAGATAGTCCTTGGGTTGAAGCCCTGATTTTCTCGATGACTATTTGGGGACACTGAACAAGAAATTTTATCATCTCCAATGTCACTTACTTCTTGGTGCTGTGAGGGTTGAATGCTGTCAAGTAAATTCCCCAGCTCAACGCCTGGAACCTGGTAATAGAAGAAGTTTTAATGAATGAGCAGTAACTCTCGAGCTTAAGCAGGAAAGGATATTGCTTGTTTGTAGATAATTGAGGTGATACTAATTTTGGAGTCCAGAATCAAAGGTAGAAAAATGTGTCCTCTAACCTGTGCAGTTATGAAGGGTATAGGACATGAGGATGGTCCCTGACTTAGGAAAAAATAAGTCCCCCACTTCATTTGTTTCCACTAGATGCCAAAGAGCTGACCAGCAGCAAGAGTGCCCCTTCAGCTGGTAACAGAGAGGCCATTTGCTAAGGACTGTGGTGGCTTTAGAACCTGCACAGCCTTTGAGATGTGATGCCACAGATAAATCCCAGATGATTTTATTATAGTTATTAAATTACCAAATATCTAAAGAACTGTAGAGGGAAAAAACAATTTTCCTTAAGCTTTTTTTTTTTTCAGTTATCCTTTTTGTGTACCAACTATCCCACAATTTAGTGGTTTGAAACAGAATATGGTTTATTATTTCTCACAATTCTGTGGGTTTCTTGAACAGTTCTGGTCTTACCTGGCCTCTTTCAGTCAGCTGGTGGGTCTACTGGGGTTGACCTAAGTAGGGACAGTTTGTCTGGCTGCTGAGTCTTTCATCATGAACTTCTTCTCAGGGCAGCATTCCAACAGGGCAGAAGAGGAAGCTACAAAGTGTTTTGAAGCCCAGACTCCATACAACCCATAACATCAATCCTCCCATTTGTTATTGAACAAGACAAATCATAAGACCAGCCCAAATTCAAGGGGATGGAGAATAGACTCTACCTTTTACTGGAAGAATTGGCAGAATCACGTGGCAAAGGAACATGATAGAAATTGCTATGACAAAATTTTTAAAAAATCCTAGGGAAGAAGTAAGGTGGATTTACACAACATAGGTGTGTCCAGAATATAGGGAATCTGATGATGTGAAAAGTCAAAGCAAACAGTGCCCCAAAATGACTGTATAATCACTTTTACAGTGCTAAGTTGGCTGTGTACCATGAGTAGGGTAACTGGCCAGTTTGTTCAGGATGGTTCTGTTTTATATCTGTTGACCCAGTGCTATTATTAATAGCTCCATCCTTTTCCTTGTCAAGTATCCAATTTTGGTTAATAAATTTTACATTCACATTAAGCATAGTTCAATCATATACAATTGTGCCTTGAGATTCCATCATGCTGTGGTCAAAATTGGTTGGAATAAACTTTGATCTGCCTGCATCACAGCGGACAATTTGGAGGAGGTATGTCTTTTGAGAAAGGAAATTAGAAAAATTCTACCATTCCAGGAGCTTTTGTCGCTGACATATTATTTTGAGTCTGTAAAAACTGTCTGCTAGGTGGTAACAATTGGGAAGACTCTTTATGGGAACTACTCAAGGAGCCCTTTTCATCTGACAGGAAAAATCAGAAAGAAGTAGGCAGATCAGAAAAAGAAACTGCCAAGAGAGGACACTTTTAATATCCACTAAAAATTAGGTACATGTCTAACTTTACATACTCCAACTGAAATTGTCATTTCAACTGATTAATGGGAAAAATATACCTAAACAGGCATCTTGTTTAAAGAAAAGTACAAATAAAGCAAAACTGTGACAATGAAAACACTGGAAAAGTCATTGTAGCTCGTAGTATAAAATGAAGCCATCTTGAGATAACATTTTATGCCGTGTGGTCTCCCTTCTTTTAACCTCGGGAATTATAGCATTTAAATCTGACAGATGTTTGATGTAATATATCAAATGTGTTATTAGTCAATGTGAGGCAATAATTAAATGTCCAGGATTTGAAGTCAGACCGTCTGGATTCAAATCCATCTCTGCTTCTTACTAGCTATATAATTTTAGACAAGTTACTTTCTCTGTGTAACTGTTTCATCAGTTTTGTCAGTTGAATAAATGCGGTTGATGATAGTAATAGACTGTACCTTAAGGGATTTTTTTGAGAAATAAATGAGTTAAGTAGGAATAAAGTCCTTGTGATGGTAGCAAATACAAAATAAACATTTGAAAACTATTAGCTATATTTTATTGTTGTTGGCATTGGAAATTGATACAAATCTTTAAAAATGCAAAATGGAATTCGTATCAGGCACTATAAAGATGCATGGATACTTTGTCCCTGTAAACACAGTCTTAAAGTTTATCTTATGAAATAATTCAACAGGAGGAAAAAGATCTATATGGAAAAATAGCCAGTGCAGTGTTACTTCCTTGCATAGCAAACACTGGCAATTGCTTCATTTTCCAACATTGTGTACAATGATTGAGGTACATAGGATTGCTAATATTTTTCTCCTGTGTTGCAAATTAGAAAACTGGGATTCAGATTTTGATTGGTTGAGATCCGAATGTCCCCCAATCAGGGATTAAAACAGATTCTTTGTAGTTATAAAAAGGAATGAAAAAGAATGAGGAAAAATATGGCTGTAGAAGTACGGAAAAACTCCAAGATATAATAAGCAAGTAAAGTAAATAGTTCAACAATGTATAAAATATGATCCGTTTGTGTGTGTGTATTTATGCTGAGAACATGATGGAAAAACATATCAATAACTGTGGGATGGGGAGCAGAATGAAGGGGCACTTTGAAATTTCATTTTCTATGCTGTTATTGTTTTGAACATGAACATGGAATAACTGCATCATTATTGTCATCATCATCACCATCATCATCATTATCATTTTTAGAAAAGGAGAGGGCTGCCATGGAGAAAGAGAAAAAGCTGAATGAGGAATGAAAAGCCATGTAGCACTTTAGGTCCAGTGATGGCTGAAGTCCGTGGATTTTGATTGGTGCCAGTCCCCTGAGTCGTGAAATCTGCCACACATAGTGGTGCAGATGTCAGCAACGTAAAGATAGACACTTAAGTGATCCAGAGTTGGTGAGATGAGGGAATTGAAGGTTTGAGCCACAGAATAGTAGAAATGGCCCAATCTAAGAATAGGAAGAATTAGGAACAAGTGGGGGCTGATAAAGAAAAAGGAAAGAGGGCAGATTCAGACCTGAAAGTTGTGAGAAGGTGACTGAGTGAGGAACTCAAGGGTTAAGAGGTTGGTTTTAGGCATCTAGTGAGTCTTTTGGGTTAATCCTTCCTAACTTCCCTCTTTCTTTACACGTTATCTTTCACGATTCTGCTTACCCTGCCTCACTAACCCTCATTCAGCTTCCTCACATCTTAAATAAATGGTGAAAATGTTGCACACTAATTTTTCTCTCAAATTCCCCTTCCATATTTGAGTTCACACTATCACAGTCTTCTATCCTGTCAACTCATCATTGCTTCGCTCCAACCCAATCGTAATAAAAGCAATCTTGTTGAAAGGTCTTTTCTGAAGGGGAATTCAATCACTTTTCTACACTGTGCTTATATATACATATATATACATATATATATATATGCCTAAGTTCAACTCTCTTATAGAATATTCAAGGAAGAGGAAACATTTCTGTTCTGATGAAAAGAGACTTACACTGTTTCCAGAGAAATAGAAAAAGCTTAATATATATTCATTTACTCAAATGTGTTTCTTGAATGATAATTATATGAAATTCAGGTCTTTTGAATTAATAACACAGATAATGATGGTCATTATAGATTTTCTTTAAAGAACTTTCTTATTACTAAACAAGAGGAGTTTTCTATCTGAAAATTACTATTGCATTGTTTCTTTCACCTTTGAAAACAAGAAAGAAGATGGACTGAGTGTTAATGTACTAAATGCCAGTTATTATTTTCAGTCCTAAATAATGAACACAAAATTATGAGGAAGCTATATTAGAAGCCATTCTAAAAGTAATTGTTTATTGGATTCTTCATTCCCTCTTCCTGTCAGAAAAAGGAGAGTATATAAAATATAGAACAAACAGGGGAAGGACAGACCACATCCTTCTTTTTGCATTTTACATTTCTGAGGCTTGGACAAGAACTAGAGTGGTGGATATGAACGCTTT
The DNA here is from genome assembly GCA_004026745.1 of Myrmecophaga tridactyla. Taxonomy (NCBI): domain Eukaryota; kingdom Metazoa; phylum Chordata; class Mammalia; order Pilosa; family Myrmecophagidae; genus Myrmecophaga; species Myrmecophaga tridactyla. Next base: position 32,251 of record PVIY010024938.1, read on the forward strand.
AAATAGACAGAGAGATTAGAGTTTTAATAATGATTGGAATAGACATGTTTAATAGTTCACAGTGTTTCTGAAAACAATCAGAAAGGAGTATGAGATTTACCTGAGAAATTTTTTTCAAAAAAAGAAAGAAATATCTGAAAGAGTAGATTTGAAAGGAACTTTGTGGTACAAATCACGTTGTTTCATTATTTCACTTACCTAGTTCAGCTAACTCAATAAACATGCTATATGGAATATTTCTTGGGTGAATGAATACATCCACCCACAAACAGGTATTTCAGTTGATTGATCGAAGTAACTGTACAGATGTGTTGTCAGTACACCTCATCCACCTTACAATCTTTACCAGTGTTTGTTTACATTCATATATCTGTTTGGAGCCTTGAATCTGAAAACCAGAAGTGGAGAGAAGGGTTTTGTTGAGGGTAGGGGCTGGGAGGAGACTGGCATCTCTTCTTGATCTAGTTCCATGGACTGGGTTGATCTCCTCTGGAAGGAAAAGAAAGGCTTGTAATGAAAACAACTCTCTTTGGAAGACTGAGATTTTAGGAAAGAATCATTCATGGCCCAGGTATGAAGGGTATCACAGAGTTTGGAAGAAGACCTTTTGTCCCAGCTCTGCAAGGAATCAAGCACTGCTTCGCCACTTGGAGATTTGTAACTTCACAGGCATCTGGAGACAGCAGACTGGGCACAGAACGTAAGCATTCTCACGGCTACCTTGCTCTGCCATGGTGGTGGTAAGAGGCCTTCTCCCAGCAGGGTTTGGTCAGCCAGTGTGTAAGTGGAAGCAGGAGAGCAGAGCGAGGATGACTGCAGTCGATAAAGCATTCTTGGAAATAATTGACAGAGTCTTTGGGAGCCATTGATTACTTGCTAGGGCAGGTAGGATCTCAGAGTCATTATAATTTGGGGCTAAAGATAAAGATGATTCAGGGTCAAACTTGGCAAGGCTGTTAATTGAAGACTCACATATATTTTATTTGATCCTTGGAGGTAAGAGGTGCGATATTTTTATATCCATTTTTTCAGGTGAGGAAAATAAGACTCAGATGAGTTCAGAGATTTGCTTAAGGTCACAAAGCTAATAAATTGGTAAAAGTGAGACTCAGTCTTAGTAATTTATTTTCTGCAGCATATATGTATAACTCAGTATAATTGGTCATTAATCTCTGGTTAGGAAAAGTTATACATGTGCTGAACAGCCACAGCAAAATGTACAATAAACAATATGCCAAGCTCTTAGTGTGTTGTGACATGACCTTGGAGACTTTGTTATTCATTTTGGTTTTATCAAGAACATATGGGAGGCAGCTGTGGAATTTTTTGGATTTTTCTTAGTAGACACAGATCACCACGTGGGAAATGCCAGATGGGGAAGCTGTACCATGCTTCTTGGAAGAACCGTGGCCCATATCCATGTTATGAATAGTTTGCACATTCACCAAACCCATTATCCAAAGGCTCTTACAGAAGAAGTCCTTTCCTATGTGGTTAGACCATATTGTTTATAGACTGATTATGGTATTATTAAAAACTAAAATCATCCCCTTAATGAGTCAGTGGATTCTTTTTGGAAAAAAAAATCTCTGGTTTTAGATGACATATATTTCAATTTGCATCTCTTATGCCCAACGCATCCTACACACAGGACAAAATATTTTTTGAGCTTATTACTTTTAGAACTTCATAGACTGCTGATCACCTGGGTTTCTTTCTACCCACAAGAACAAGACATTGAGGCTTATGTCAAAGAAAATGAAATTGCATGTGCTCCTTCTCTTCTCATATATTTCTATGGCTTTATTTGACAGCTTTGATGAATGTAGGGTATACATTCTAGGTCTAGTCTCAGGACTTTAAAGGCTGATTTATATTTTTGTGACATCTGCTTTTTCTATAACCTGTGGCTATCCATGAGTAGATTTACTTCTTAACCATTAGATAATTATGTTTGCAGCAGATTAAGAAAATGAGTGGAGAAGGTGTTCAGGACTACTGGGGCTTTTACAGTAAGAGCAAATTGGCAGCAGCAGGTGTAATGTGTTTGGGAAGAGAAGCAGCATGGACAGCACGCACAAACCAAATTGCTAGATAATGCAGTGGTTGCTGGCTCCCACAATGCACAGTGGTAGCATATCTATTTTTTTAGGCAGGTTTTTTTTTCCCCTTGACTTGATTAATATTCTTTCATTTTAACACAGTTGCAGAAGGCAGTGAGCCTCTCTCATGCTAGCCAATAACTCTAATAATTTCTAGGGAGCATCCATTGGACCATGCCCTGTCCTTTTAGAGCCATGATCAGCTTGTACTGGAGGTTTATAGTCATAGGACTCTCTTGGATAAACTCATACAAAGAACAATATGTCTAAACTGATACCCATTGTAGAATAATTGCATAGGTCTGTTTTCCTATCTGGTAAAGTGAAGGGGGTTTAAATTGTTGGGAATAATGGTTATGGAAAGGACAGAGCTCCTATCTATTTATTTGTAGCCCAAAGTTCATGAAGAGTTGTTATATGCTGACCTTGATGATTTGAAAAATAGCTTATCGATCAATAACCTATTAATTTTACTTGGTTAGTCTGCTTACTTGCCTTTGATTTCCAATTGGATTTGGGAAGCTGGATCTGAGATATAACTGTGGTGTAGAAATACTTGAGTGCTTTTCTTTGTGCAGAAGAAAACTTGAGAAAAAGTTCCTAACACTTTTTGAGGAATATAAAATATGTCCTTATTTTTATCCTCCCAGATTTCATATCCTTTCTTCAAAGAGTAAACACAAATATGTTTTCTAAATTTGATGGATTCTTTTTTCTCTCTTTTCCTTGGATACTGTACTTTATGCCCAAAATAACACAATCGTACTACTCTTGTACCATTTCTAGCCCCTATGATATATTTATTTCAGAGCTATTTCTTCCAGAAATCTCACAGTGATGAAGTTAGAGAAAACAGAGTTCTGGATTATTCTTCAATGTAAAGATGATTCCTATGTTTATTGTCCCATTAAGAAATGTCCTGAACCTGGGACAGACTTCATATAATAACACAGAGTTCCTTATAACAATGTATATATCAGGCCTGCTGAAGTTTGGACCATCATCTTATTTATTTCCCCAGAAGCTGAAATTGCATGAGAAGTGGAATGTTGATCTTGAACCAGTTTATTTAAAGTATCTCTCTCTCTCTGGTTTAATTTTATCCCATTCAACAGAACCAATTCTGCCATCTCTAAGCCCTCCAAAATGTCTCAGACATTTTTTTGGAAAAGGAAAAACAAAAAACTAGAAAGAGAAAATTGGATGTTCAATTCCATTTTTGCCTTCTTTTAATATTTGAACACATAAATGGACCACATAACATATTTTTAGAAGTCTGCAATGGTGTCATTTCTCTTGGCAGAATTAGATTTTGACCATAGCTGTCACATGAAGTCTTTAAGACTCACTCCTCCAAAAAATTATATCTCTTAGAGATCTGTAATCAAAAAAAAACTTACATTTAAAATCGTCTCTTCAGGAGCATGTTTAAAACAGGAAGTGACATAAAGAGAGAAAATTGTATGTGGGGCTTGTTTCAGTTTATGATAGTTAGTAATTGCTGAGCATAGACCATGTGCCAGATAGATTGTGCTTTACCTTGATAAACTCATCTAGTTCTTGTGGTGACCTGTGAATGCCACAACTGTTGCTGCTTTTTTGAGTTAGAATGTTGAATCTTAGTTAACACAGCTAGAAAGTAGCAGAGATGGAATATAACCCCATGCTTTCTCTCCACACCCAGAGCCCCAGTACGCAAGTCTGCTTTCTTAAGTATAATGCTATAATGGTTAGTGCTTGCATGGGTCAGCTGATAGCATCAGCAAGAGTTGGCCCTTCCTTCTACCTCTTCATTCCCTCCACCCACTGCTTCTTGTACTCTGTTTTCAGAGTTTCTCAAACACCCAAAGTCTGGCTTGCCTTGGGGGCCTTTACATTTAATAGTGTCTTGTTTGGAACAACTCTTCCTTCAATCTTTACACAGTTGTTTTTCTCTTATCCTTATAGCCTTGGTAAGACGTCTCCACCCCTGAGAGGACATCTGATATATAGCAGGTTTCTCCACCTCCAACTTACCAGCATTCTCTTCTTCACAGCATTTATCACTTTTAGTAATTCACATTATGAATATGATATGTGTATATCTGACCACTTTTGTGGTCCCCCACACTTCTCCTGCTTACATACTGGCTCCATGAAAATAGAAACCATGTTGGCTTTGTTTTAGGTACTCAATAGATTTTGTTGGATGAATGAATACAGATGTTTGACACAATGTCTAATGCTATGCAATTCAGCAAAATTGCATTCATTGTTTGTGTGTGTGCTTATCTTTTGGTTCGGGATATATCACAAAACCAAAGTATGCTTATGTCTTAGTTCTAGGATGCCACAGTTACAAATCCTCTGGGAATGTGATTTCTCTCTCAGAATTAAAGTTTCACATGACAACATAATGTACTGCAGTCAAGATGGTTAACGTTACTTTAAGGAGATTACAGATAAGAGAGACCCTGTTGGGGGCTAATTGTAGTGTAACTTTTATAAAAGATGATATCTAAGAATCAGAGGAAGGATGGTCATCCATGAACAAAGAGATGAGATAGCCACAGAGATAAACCCTATCATTTCCTATTTTAAGTACTGCTCAAAGAAGAGACGCACATGGATTTTTTTGTACTCCCATTTTGTTGGTAAGCCTTCTGCAGGAGGATTCATCACCCTGTCTTGTCCTGATACTGTCTTACATCCGACTCTTGTATCACTCACCAAACAACCGTTATTTATGTAGCACTATAGACAGACTTTCAAGGTTGCCTTTATGATTCCCACTTGCTGAGGTTCATACCCTTGTGTGATCCCCCCCTTCTAGGATGTGGGTGGAATCCGTGACTTGCCTCTCACCAATAGAATACAACAGAGGTGACTGGGGTGCATGATTCCATGTATGTTATATAATATTATGGCATAATGTTATGCAAGATTGCAGCACCCATATTGCTGGAGGCTCTATCCTTTGCCAGCTTTGAGGAAGTCAGCAGCTGTATTGGGGAACCCACCTTGGCAAGGAGCTGCGCGTGGCATCTAGG
>PVIY010024939.1:0-37354 GCA_004026745.1 Myrmecophaga tridactyla
ACTAGAGCAGCCTTGTCCTGCTGGACTCCTGAAGGCACTGAGCTCTGCCTTCCTGGGTGAAGTTCTGTGCCCAGGAGCAGAGAGAAGGGGCTGTGGGCTGGGCTAGGTTTTCCTAGCGGATAAATTCAGTTCTGTGTCAGAAAGGCAGGGCCTTTGGAACCTAACCCGTGCACTAATACTGAATGGGAATTTTGCCTTGCCCACGTTAGAATCACTTGAGGATTCTGGGGTGGGCCACTGCATCCACGAGGTTCTGATGCAGTGGTCCTAGGTTGAGGCTTGAGAGTTTTCTTTCCTTCCTTTTTTCCTTTTTCTCTCTCCCTCTCCTGTTCTCTCCCTCTCTCCTCTCTCAAGGAAGCGCATGAGGTCCCTAGAAGAAGGTTTGGAATAAGAACCAGGTCGACAATGGCTATAGACCCTTCCTGTGTGTAAGGCAGGGGTACACCATCTGTACCCCAATCTCACTCTGAGACTGGACTAGAAAAGGCCCGTTGAATGCCTCCCCAAGCAAGAAGTGCGCCTTTTGCTAGTATTTGCCCAGGGGACTCGCGCATCCATGCCTCATCCATGGGGCAATGCTGCCTCCTGCTGGTCACTTCTAGAAACAGCTCCCATTTTGCCGACATGGGGCATAAACTGAGGTAGGGAGCAGGGAGGCAGCGCCCTGCCCTCCCCCGTTCGCTCTGCCTTTGAGCTTCTTGCGTTGAAAACGACACTGACCCCAGTCACGTGCCTCTTTTGGCGCCTCTCATTTAAGCCCGCTGCCCTGGGCAGCCAGCAGTCTACGGGCAAATCCTGCCCCCCACCACCTTGCTTTGAATGCAGCTCAGTTTAACCCGACTTTGAGGGTACCTGGTGTGAGCCCCACGTATTCATGGGAACACAGAAGAAAATAAGGCAGGGCACCACTTTTGTAGAGGGAAGAGAGAAGTGGGGGCGGTTGATTTTATCATAAATATGGAAAATTTCAATCTGAGGTGATATCTGAGCTGAGCATTCAAGGGTAAGTGAGATCCAGCCAGGTAAAAAAAATGGAAAAAAAAAAAGATTCCAGGCAAAAGGATCAGCAAAATATGATACTCAGACTATTTTAATATAGAAACTGAATTGTTTTATTTTTTAATCCACTTCTTCGCTGGCCCCAAAAGGATGCAATGCAAACATTTCCCCCTAATTTCTGGGTAGGTTTGAAGATTGAGAGAAAAGGGAAATACATTTTTCTGTGGCATATGGTTAGGGTCCGGGTCTCAGGGGCCTTCAAGATCTATTGTGAGAGGACAAGAGGGAGACCACAGTGTGAGGGAAGCAGACTGGGGAAGCAGGAGGCGGAGAAGGCTTTCTCCAGACTCTACAGTCTTCTGGGTCAGTGAGGGGAGAAGATTCTAGGTCTACTGCTCCTCACCATACACCTGGTAGTGCCCCCAGGGAAAGAAGAAGACCCTGGAGAAAAGAGGCTGCATAGAGCCAGGACATACCAGACTCCTAGTCCTTCAAAGAATCTCCAGCTTCCAAGGATGGCAGAGATGTAGCCAGGAACCAGCAGATCTGTGAACCCCATACTGAAAGAGTCAGAGACATCTCTGTGATCACCCACATGGACAAATGCCCAATGCCCAGACCCTCTAGCCCTATGGAGGACTAGAGAATCTTGGCATAGCCCCAGAATGGGGAAAGTACAAAGTCAAAACACAAGGAAAAACTAAAGGAATGCACACCTGGTGATTCATACTGGTCATGGGTACAAAGAAAGGTAAACCATGGCCCTCACCCTTGAGACAATGGCAACGAAAGCTACAAGCTTCTGACTAGGAGCCAACCATTTGCCCTACTGATTTAGTCTTTAGGGACAGGATGAGGAGGTTGAGCCATGTGATCTCTAAGCCCCTTTCTGCTATGAATCTATAGAAATACAGTTTCCTTATGTACTGTATGAGATCAGGGAAAGAAACTTGGTTTTGCTGGAATGATCAGAAAGGCCTTTATGAACGGGACTTTGAAAGACAGAGGCAAGGAATTGCAACAGCAAAGGACTCAGGGGGGAAGGAGAGTTTACACAAGGTGCCCCTGTGAGCCTGGGCAGGGTGTGCTGGGTCCAGAGCAGACCTGTGTGGCTGGGGCAGAGGCAACGAGGTGGGGGGGCGGGTATCTGCAGCTCCGGTTCCCTGCTAAGGGAAAAGGGAAGGCAGTGTTAGCAGTGAAGGAAATAGGAAAGATTTCCTCTGAGAATCACTATATTTCTAGAGAATCTAATATTGAGCCAGTTCCCCCCAGAGCCCTTCCTGGATAACTGCTCAGACACTCGTGTTTCCATCATCGAACACATGACAAATGTGTTTTCGTTGCGACTGGGTGCATGCGCAAGGCGGAAAGCAGAGGAGAGAGCCTCTAGCTACAGAGATGCTGCGGCCTATGAAACCTTTGGCAATTGGACACACTAAACATTTGCTGAGGGCTCTGCTGGGCAGGGCCAGTGGACGCCATTGGCACGCAGCCAGCCCTCCGCAGCCGCCATCTACACGGCTGTCCTTCAGAGGTGTCCAGCCTGGCCAGGAACCGGTGCACTGAGCAGAGAAGCATTCTGGGCACTGATGTATCATATCCTGGAAGGCAGTTTTATGAAGTCTTGAACATAGCAAAATATGCCTTGCTCCCATACCATTTTGAACCTAATTTAATCTTACTTTGACAGTGTAAAAGGAACCAGATTTAGAGGTGGTCTGAATGTTAGTTAAGAACATGGGCTTGGAGTCAGTCTCCACGGGTTGGAATCTTTACTAATTACCAGCTGTGTGGCAAGGGGGAATTTACTGAACCGCTACGTGCCTCAGTTTCCTCTCGTATAAAATAGAGATAAGACTACCTACCTGTATTTGTTTCCTGGCTGCTAAAACAAATGCATATGCAATGGATTGGCTAATAGGAATTTATTGGCTTGTGGTTTCAGAGGCCAGAAGTCTTGTTTCCTCCCAAAGTGTCTTTTGGCTGGCCGGCAGCCTTCGGCTTTCATGTCACAGGGCAGTGCACAGGGCAGAGTCTTCTTTCTCTTCTGGGTTCCACTGACCTCCAGCTGCTGGTTCTTCCCAGGGCTGTGTCTTTTGTGTCCTGTTTTCTTTGTTTATAAGGGCTTCAGCCATATTGGATTAAAGCCCACCCTCACTCAGCTTGGGCACACCTTACTTAACTAATAACATCTTTAAAGGTCCTATTTACAAATGGGTTCATACCTACCAGACCAGGGGTTGGGACTTGGACCCGCCTTCTGTGGGGGGCATGTTTCAATCCCCCAACTCCCTCTTTGGATTGGTGTGAAATGGGCCTGGCACATGGCAAGCAAGTAATAAACATAAGTTATAATCATTTTACAAGGCCTCGAGAGCAGCGTAGTGCCATGGTATAAACTCAGAGAGGAAGTATGTAATGATTCCAGTTCGTTGTTTTCGTGTCATTTGACCCCTTGGCATCAAAATAGAATGGAGAAGGCGCATCTGTTGCAAAAGACGTTAATAAACACTGCCTGGGTGGTGTGTGGGAGGCCCACAGTCCAGGACATTCTGTAGTTTGGGTGGTTCTGGAAGCCTAGCCAAATGTTTCCCTCCAGACGACACCAGATACCGCTTTGTGCCCTGCAAGGCTGTGGTCGTCTGGCTCTTGAGCGCCGGATTTGTGCTTGTTCTGGGGCCAAACACAACAAGGGCCAAATTTGATAATATTCCGCTTCTGCTCATAATCTTTCAGCGAAAGAATTATATAGCTTTGAAGATGGACATTGACCCTTCAGTGGCTCCCTGCAGCACTGAGGATAAAACCCACACTGCTTAGCACGGCGCATGGTCCTGCCTTGCACCCCATCTCCACAGCCTCACCTCCTGCTAGCCCCTCTCCACGCCACCCATCCTGAAGGGCTTGCAGCGCCTACATTCTGTCAAGAGCCTCCCAGCCTCTCCTGCTCATCCCTCATGCCTCTGCCTAGTCATTTCTCCAAATCTTCTCTGCCCCATGGCTGAGCTAAGAACTTCTGTGGACTCCCACATACTCTTGGTTCACCCCAGAAACAGCGTTCAGCACTGTCTGAAACTCTCTGATCACCTCTCTCTGTCTATCTCAGCAGACCAGGAACTACTGGAGAGCAGCAGGTGTTTCTGGAGCCTCCTGACTTAACAGAGGGGATTCAGCTGGGTTTTCAGGGGTTGTGGTGCTCATCATGAGACCTAAAATATGGGGTGGGAGTGGAGGTGCATTTTCGAGAAAAGAAGGAGCATGCCAGCAAGTGGAAAAGGAACACACTTAGGACCACATGGCTGGAATGTGGGGAAGTGAGTGAGCAGGTGGTACGGGATGAGGTCAGAGAGGTTCTTAGCATGATGGGAACAGGTTAAACTGGATAGAAATATAATCCTATATCCTCAACCTCATCTCCTCCCTTTTCTGCTCTCACTGAATGCATACCTTCTCCTGAGGGCACTGTTCCCTATGGCCTCTCAAGTGGTGGCTTTGTTTATTCTTCCGCAGTCCTCCTAAGCACTGGCCAGTGACTTTCTCACTCCTTCAGACCATTCTCCATCTTCTATAAAACTTCTTGACTTTGAACATCAAATCATCATGCTGCAGCCCCCAACCCCTCTCGTGGGGCAGTCTCTATCAACCCAGGTCACTTTCCCAACTTCCTCATGGATCGTAGCATCTGGCTCACCATCACTCTCGACCCTGTCATCATTCTTGGGGTTCCAACCACGTGTAGCTGGCTTCTTCATCCCCTCAGCTCCTCTCCTCCAATTATCTTGTCCGAATGGCCAAAGCTTAAAGACTGTCATCAGTAACAACTGTACTCCCTCGATAATCTTTAATTTCATGCATCTCATTCTCTGAGCACCACCTCCTAACTTTCTAGCTCATTGCCTCTGCAATCCCATCACCAAAAATCTTTCAACCCATGGTACCACTGGCCCTACCATCTTTTAACTCATCCTACTTCCCTCAGGCTCTCTCCTGCTACCTTACTCAGCTTAAATTCCATGGTTTTTCCCTTTACTCACTTCTTTTCCATATACCTTCATCTTTAGCACTCTTCTTTTGCTTCACTGCATTATTTAATTCTAAATCTGAACCTATTCCATGCCTGTCACCACATAGCTGATCATGAATGGGGAAAAAACATGACTTTCCTGACCGATCCAACATTAATTCACGGTCTTTAAACTCGAGTGAACCTTCAATGCTATCTGGCAATCACAAGACCTATTCATTCTCCCACTCTCCTAGATTAATGTTTCATACTTTCTTTCTCCTCAGAACACCCACACCTTCTCCTCTTCTCCATCTCAGCTAATGACCCTGCTTCGTATTTCACTAAGAAAAAAAGCAGCTCTTAACAGAGAACTTCCTCAAGTTCCCACCTCTACACAGACCCTCTCACCTGAATCTGTGCCCTTGTGCTCTAACTTCTGCCCTGTAGCCGTGGACAAACTTCCCCTGCAGAAGTTCACCCATTGCTTAGGCACTGGATCCCATCCCTTAAGCAAAGTTATCACCCCAGCAATCCCCCTATCTCCACATCATCAATTCTTCCTTCTCCTGGGAAAGAATTCTTCCTTCCCTTCAGCAGAAAAAACATACTGTTCTCATTGATCTGTTTTCCTTCATAGCAATATTCTTTGAATGGGGTATGTACATTGACTGGCTGCATCTCCTCTCCTTCCTACTTCTCTTGAATCTAATCAGGTTTTGATTCTCATGTGGCTAAATTCAATGGCCAATTCTTAGATCTCATTTAAAATGAACTCTCTGCAGTATTTGACATAATGATTCACTCTCTTCTTCTGAAACCATTTTCTTGATCTCTAGAATATCACACACTCTGAGTTCCTTTCAAACTCCTTTGGTGACTTCTTTTAATCTCATTTGATCGGTCCTTTTCAACCTTCCCACTTATAACACTGGGTTCATTCAGAGGTCAGTCCTTGGTCCTCTTCTCTATATACATTCTCTTGATAACTCATATAGTTACATGGCTTTAAATGCTATCTCTATATTGATAGCTCTCAAATTTTATCTCCTGCCCAGAACTCCATCTCGAAACCCAGACACCTGTACCCACTGCCTTTTCAATGGTTCCACTTGGACACATTGTTCAAAACGAAACTTGATCTTTCTCCCTAAAATGTGCTTCTCCCACAGTCTTCCCCATCTCAGTAAATGGCAACTCCATCCTTCTAGTTACTCAGACCAAAAGTTTTAGTTGTCTTTGACTCCATGCTTTCTCTCACATTCTGCATCCAAAATACAATAAAATCTTGTTAGCTCTGATTTCAAATATACCCAGAAGGTGACCATCTCTTATCACCTGTGACCAGTCTAGCTCAAACTGCCATCATCTTTGTGATGGTTTGAAAGGAAGTATGCCCCCTAGAAGAGTCATGTTTTGGTCAAAATCCCATTTCATAAGGGTAGAATGGTCTCTGTTCAATATGTATGTTTGAAACTGTGATCGGATCATCTCCCTGGATGATGTGATTTAGTCAAGAATGGTTGTTAAACTGGATTAGGGGATGACATGTCTCCACCCATTTGGGTGGATCTTGATCGGTTTATTGGAGTCCTATAAAAGAGGAAATATTTTGGAGAACGAGAGATTCAGAGAGAGCAGAGAATGCTGCAGCACCATGAAACAGAGAGTCCATCAACCAGTGACCTTTGGAGATGAAGAAGGAAAACGCCTCTCGGGGACCTTCATGAAATAGGAAGCCAGGAGAGAAAGCTAGCAGATGATGCCGTATTCGCCATGTGCCCTTCCAGCTGAGAGAGAAGCCCTGACTGTGTTCGCCATGTGCCGTCTCACTTGAGAGAGAAACCCTGAACTTCATCTGCCTTCTTGAACCAAGGTATCTTTCCCTGGATGCCTTTGATTGGACATTTCTATAGACTTGTTTTAATTGGGACATTTTCTCGGCCTTAGAACTGTAAACTAGCAACTCATTAAATTCCCCCTTTTAAAAGCCATTCCGTTTCTGGTATATTGCATTCCAGCAGCTAGCAAACTAGAACAATCTTCCTGAGGCTACTGTTCCTCTCATCAGCTTTCTTAACACAACAGAGTGACATGATTAAAACATTACCCACAGTAAAAGCCAAAATTCTTAAAATGGCCTTCAACTATCTATATGGCCTGGTCCTGTGACCTCATCTTCTTCTTTTCCTCTTGATCTCTCTATCTAACCACCCTGGTCCCCTTGTTCCCCACACTCTAGGCATAGTCCCACCTCAATGTCTTTGTACTGTTCCTTTCCTCTCCTGGCTTCTCCCTTATACCAGCACCTCTCACTCTCTCACTTCCTTCAACATTTTGCACAAAAGTCATCTTGAGTCATATTGAGGCATAGCTCATGCATGCAATTTAAACTGCACCACTACCCGCACTTCCAAACCCCTTAACACTGTTCTATTTTCCCATAGCACTTACTAACATCTAACAGATTCTACATTCTATTTACTTATTATGTTTCTTTGTGATGGGAGAGCTTAAAATAAAAAGTCTATTTCTTCCATGTTACATGTTTACTGTGGGTCAGACAGGGGCTTGACGAAGCTACCACCATATTAACTGTTTCTGGTTGCCATGTGAGAGAGAAGAGAGAGGTGTGGAGAACCTCAAAGAGGCAATTTTATGCTCTGTCTGAAAGCCACTCTCACCTCATTGGACAGGATGAATAACATGGTCCTAATCAACCACAAGGGTCCAGGAAGTAAAATGCTATGAGCTGAGAAGAGATAAAATTAGAAATATGCGATGGACAACACTAATGATTACTAAGCAATAATAGTTTTCTGTTTTTTTTTGTTTGTTTGCTTTTACATGGGCAAGCACTGGGAATCGAACCTGGGTCTCCAGTATGGCAGGCGAGAACGCTGCCACTGAGCCACGTTGTACTGCCCCAATAGGTTTTTTTTATTTAAAAACTTTTACATTGTGAAATATAACATATACAAAAATAACTTTTAAAAGGAGCAATAATTATTAGAGTAAATTTTAACAAGTATTTATAGAACAGATTTTAAAGGTTGATATGGGTTACCATTCCACAACTTCAGGTTTTACCATCTAGCTGCTCCAAAACACCAGCGGCCAAAAGAAACATGGTGACTCAGCTGTCACATTCCTATGTTAAATCCTATCTTCTCTATTACAGCTCCTCCTTCTCCTTTGATCCTAATCCCAATCTATAGGGGTCTTTGGTGTAGGCCTATTCTAATGTTCTCATGTTGAAAAGGCATATCAACAATATAGGCTAGGGGAATGGAATTAGTTGGTATTCTCAGAGAGGCTGCCCCTCTGGATTTCAAGACTTATCTGTCTTATGAACTCACTGAAGGTTATAAGTTTCAGGAAAGTAAACCTAGTTCATGAAACTTTTACAGAGTCTCAGTTAGAGGCCTGGGTGCTCTTTAGGGTGAACAGGAAGGATGTTGGTTGGGGTTTAGCAAACCGTGGCAATCAGCAATATCTAGTTGAAGCTTGTATAAGAGTAGCCCCCAGAATAGTCTCTCGGCTTCAGTTGAATTCTCTTAGCCATTGATATCTTATTTTGTTACATTCCTTTTCCCCTTTTTTGGTCCAGAAGGCATTTAAGGATTTATTATAGGAACAAATGAATCAACTGAGAGTTAGAGGTCTCTGCAATTGAAGAAGATTTCTCTGGTCGCAGCTGAGAAGAGAGAAAGAATATGAGACAGGAGTCAGTGACTAATCAGATATGTGGGTGTGACAATGTGAGAAAGTCCAGTTTGTCTACCAGATTTTCAGTCTGGTGAGTTGCAGAAGTGTGATATCAACTTAAATTTTAAAAAAGGAAAGTTAGAGGAGGTACAAATTTAGGTGTATTACTATGCGTATGTTAGGTAAAGTACAGAAAAGACAATGGAATTATGACCTTACAAGAGAAGATCTGATATCTTGGCACCAGGTTCCTTGCTCACAATACTGTTTCTCCTTTGTGGTCAAGCACCGGGACTCAGCTATGAGTCAGATCTAGTCCCTGCTCTGAAGGAGATCCAGTCTATAATGGGGGCAGAATTTTAACAGGATGGAGAATAAGGAAAGGTTTTAGGATGTACAAGGTGCTTAACATGCATCACTTCATTTAATCCTCACAACATTCCATCAGTAAGATACTCATAGAATTTACCATTGCAGCCACCTGGCCTGGAGTGTTTTCTTTGTGTGAAGGATTTTAACTACATATTCAATTGTGTTAGTAAATACAGGGTTGTTTATGCTATCAATTTCTTCTTGAGTTAGCTTTGGTGGTTTGTTTCTTTCAAGGAATTTGCCCAGTTCTTCTTGTCAAATATATTGGCAGGAAGCTGTTTATAAAGTTCTCTTATTATCCTTTCAATAGCTGTAGAATCTGTAGTAATGTCACAATTCAAATTCCTGATATTGGTAATTGATGTTCTTTCTCTTTTTAACCTGATCAGCCCAACTAGAGGTTTATCAATTTTATTTATTCTCTCAAAAAACAAGGTTTGGGAGAGGAGAAGAGAGGAAAGGCTCAGGACTAAATTCTGAGTAACACCAACACTTAGATATAAGAAAAGGTAAAAGAAACAGCGTGCTGTCATGGAAGCTAAGGGAGCAAAGTACTTCAAAAAGAAGGGAGGGGCCAATCATGTTGACCGAGGCTCAGAGTTTGAATAAAGGACAAAGATTTGACAATGTGGTGATCATTGCCCTTGACTAGAACAATTTCAGTTGGATGAAGGGAAGAAGCCAGACTGCAGCAGATTTGAAAAATAAGTGTTAATGAGAAAAAGGGGACAGAGCATGTATAGACAAGTGTTTCAAGAAGTTGGCTTATGAGGGAAGCGGTAGCTGGAAAGACCTCTCTTTTTATTCATGTATGTCTGTCCTGATAGCATGTTGCACCAGTAGCCTCTCCAGCTGGACTTACATTTAAGAGGGGATTGGAGGTGCTGCCCTGGGTATGAAGGTCTTGGTACCTATGGAGAGATACTGCCCAGGTCCTCCTCCAAAGAAGCTCTTGCTCTGAAGCTGCAGGGAGCATGGTCAGCACACGACCTCTAGCTCTCAGCTCATTCAGGGTCTGCCTCAACTGCAGAATCACCTCATCCTGGTGATTGGATAAGGAGGAGGTATAAACACCCAGCCACCAATGCTAGACTCTCCAAGCAGGAAGACTTGCTCCAAGATTGGGTCACAGTCCAAATTCTTCCTCCACGGAATACCACTTCCTCTCTTTCTTTCCTTAACAAAGACTTTGTACCCCAAAGTCCACATCAGCAGCTGCTTCCTAAGAACCCAACCCAAAACAGAAGTCTGGCTGTCTAAACACAGCTTGGAAGAGATACGATGGCACCACTGCTCGTATAAAAAAGGCTTTGATGCATTTTTCACACTGAGGGGGCAGGGTGTGTGGACCCCAGCGAGGTCAATGCTGATGGGCTGCTGAGAGAGAACCAGAATGGGGGAAGGGGCGATGCTGCTCAGCAACTGGTCAGACAGCTGCACCCAGAACACTGTGCTCAGTTTGGGCACCACAACTTAAGAGACCCATAAACATCTTCAAATAGTAGATTCCCAAGTAAAGGGACTCAAACAGCAATCGGACTGCAATTTTTTTCTCAGATGCTGTTTTTCTCCATATGTTCTTCTTCCTGAGATTGTTGCACCTGTTATGTACTGAACTCTTGTACTGTCAGTATGATGGTGGAGTACATGTCCGTATATTTCCCCAGCAGCTCTGTGAGAGAGGCCCTGCTACTCCTGCTTCACAAATGCGAAAGAGAGAAGTTAAGGCAGCTCCTTAAGGTCACACAGCAAGTAAGCGGCAGAACAGGGATTTGAATGGCAGTCTTTCTGACTCCAAACCTGTGACCCTGCTTTCTCTTATTAAGTAGACAGACGACCACAATAAAACTACTCCAAAACCTGGAGATGCACTCACCTTCTAAGAAAGAGAATCAACACCCAATGCATAAAAGCAGCCCACTCACCCAAGGAGCTGGTGCATGGCATGGAAACATGCGGCTGAAGAGGTTTGGGAGGCCCCCAAGTCCATTAAAGTTGTTAAAAGACTGTTAGGGCAACTGGAATGAGACAACAGCTGGGTCCTAACTAATGAGGTAGAAGAATGAATTACAGGAGAATGTTGTGCCTGGGTTCAGGGAAAGAGACACCCCAGAGCTAGAATTCAGGGCTATGTTCTCAGCACTGCCCACATATGTGCGTGTGAGAACACGCCAGCACACTGGGGCCATACGCAGCTGGGCTCCCGTGCAGCTGTGTCTTTGGGGAGACATGGAGGCAATGGCTCTCCAACACCAGCCTCGAGGGCTCCCCGGCTCACTCCCCTGATTGGACTTCTCCTTTAGGCTTCCCTAGTGACAGGGACAGGTCCGCCAGACTGCAGGGTGCGGGAGTTTGCCGGGCTCCACAACAATCCCCTTGCTCCTGGTGAAGAACGACAGTAACAACCTTGTACAAAGGGCCTCTGCCATCACGCATCCTCTTTCCCTGCTATGGGTTAGAGTTCTCCCACAAAGACATGCTGAAATCCTAATCACCAGAGCCTCAGAATGTGAATTTATTACGAAGTAAAGGTTGTTGCAGATGTCATTAGCTAAGATGAGGTCATATGGAGTAGGGAAGGTCCTTAATCCAATCTAACCTGTGTTCCCATAAGAAGAGGAGAAGGGACAGAGACACACAGAGAGAAGGCCACGTAAAGATGGAGGCAGAGGCTGAAGTGATGCAGCTAAAAGCCATGGACTTTTAGGACTGCCAGCTACCACCAAGAGCCAGAAGAGGCAAGGAAGGACTCTTCCCTACAGGTTTCAGAGG
Organism: Myrmecophaga tridactyla; assembly: GCA_004026745.1. Lineage (NCBI taxonomy): Eukaryota > Metazoa > Chordata > Mammalia > Pilosa > Myrmecophagidae > Myrmecophaga > Myrmecophaga tridactyla. Next base: position 11,855 of record PVIY010024939.1, read on the forward strand.
GAGCACAGACTTCGGGCCTCCCGAACTGTGAGAGAATAAATTTCTGTTGTTTTAACCACCCAGCTTGTAGCTAAGTGTTACAGCAGCTCTAGGAAACTAATACACACCCCATCTCCCCCTTCTTACCAAATGAAGAAACCTGGCTGCAGAGCCAAGGCTCCCTGCAGCCCTGCCTGGAGGCACCACGCCTCTGCCCTCCCCCTTTTCCACCTCCCCAGGATGAGCACACCTGGGTGCTCACTAACACTGAATTTCTGTCCCTGCGAGGCTGAAGTGGAGTCAGCTGGCAAAGGCACTTTCACAAGACGAGGCCCAGCCCCTAGCAGATTTTTGAAACTTTTTTCCCCAAATGCAAGATTTTTTTTATATATGTACAAGAACGACTTGTTTCGCTGTTGTTTCCTAATGTAATGGCATAAAACCGTGCAAAGTATTCTCTTATATGTTGATCCCTTTTATTATTATTTTGCATGTGTTTTCACCTACCCCTTGCCCTGATTCAATGTGCCAGAGGTGTTCACGCCCTTTCGAAGAACTGAGCTGCGCACCCTGCTATGGTGAGAGGCAGGACAGCCTCAGCTCACCTCCGCCGGGAGAATCCGAGTGCCCGGAGCAATACTGCATTCCAGGGGCCCTAAAGGGAATTTCGTTCAAGAATCTTGGCTTCACATCCACGAGCCTCAGGAAGACAAGACAGTCTTCCTCGTGGTGCTCAGTGTGGCCGTTGGGAAAGAAAGGGGAGGTGTGTTTTTACAGAAACCTCGTTTAAATGTTTTCCCTTCTCTGAGCTCTGAAATGAACGCCTCTCCTCACCACCTGTGAATCACCTCTGTGTTCAGGCAGCCGAGCTAGACAGCTGCAAGGAAAGGCGTGTGTGCTTGATGGGGGCCTTGGAAAGAAAAGGCCCCTTGTACCGCGGCCAGCCTCTGTAGGTGGTGTGACCTGGGAGGGCAGGGGAGCCCGGGGCTCCTCAGCGGCTGGGCAAAGCCAGAATCCCAGTGGCCATGCGCAAGCAGGCCGGAGGCGGGGCCGGGGAGCTGAGAGGCCTCCTCGCTGTCTGGAGACAGGCAGGGCCACAGGCCTCACCACCACGAAGGAGGTGAGCAAAAAGACCAAGGGAAAGTGGGGCATTCCCGACCCTGCCGTAGGCCCTTACTTGCCTCTCCTCTGCTTGGCAAACTCCAACCCATCCTTCAAAGCCCAACTCAAAAGTCATCTCTTTTGGGAAGACTTCCCCGATCCTTCCCTGGCAAAGCCTCCTTCCTCTTGCCACCCAGCATTGCCCGCCCACGGGAGAACTGGGCCGAGGGTTCTGCAGTCTCGGGCACGCTGCGAGGCCGGGCGCAGTGGAACACTCCTGGTTCCTTCTGGATCCTGGGCTTGGCTCAGCCCCTGACCCGGTGCTGTGCTTCTCCCGGAACTTGGGATTCTCCAAGTTTTGCAGGGACTTGTTAAAATGCAGATGTTAGGGACCTGGATCTGAAGAATCTCTGGGGGTGTGGCCATTTAACAAGTATTCATTTAACAAGTTCCCCATGTTATTCTTGTGCGTGGCACAACACACACAAAGTGCAGTGATTTTCAAATCTTCTTGACCAAAAACCAGAGCCAACCAGAGCGAGAAATACAGTTTTCATTACAACCCCCCCAATTATATGTATATGAAGCCAAAACAAAAATTGCATGAGACTATACTTGTCCTTACTGTGTGTGACACGCTGATGTATTTTATTCTGTTATAGTTTACCTAAAAAGGTGTTGGTTGTAGCTCGCTAAAGTGATTCTCTGCCCTAGTCACCAATGTGGCCTGAAGTTTTTAAAAATACAGACTTAGTGATGTCCAATCAGTATTTCATGAATGAAGAAACAAATAAATGAATAATAGTATCCTGACATCTGTAAAACATAGGGGCAGCATTAGATAATCTCTAAAATCCCATTCATTTAAAATTCTAAAATCAGATTTCAGCCTTTTCTTCAAGTTTCAATAGTTTCACCTGCCACAGGGCTCCGGTAATCCTCAGTGAGAGGGATTCCAACTGACATAGGCGTTCAGAGGGCTCTATTTCAATTTGTTCGTGACCTGAGGGCACATGGGGCCTCTGCTGTAACCCCCCCTGAACATGGAAGAACCAGCAAAGGCAGAAGATAAACCTGAAGTACAGGAGAGTCCCAGGAATCTTGTTTGTGGCGCTCTTTCCTTGTGTTCTACAAGATCCCGATGCTGAGGTGCAGGGGGGTGGGGTAGGCGGCCGGACATCTCTGTGCCCCGGAAGGGTCTGCCACTCCCTGGGTGGAGGAAGGGTGCTGCTATGCCAACAGAGAGGGTAAGGCTTTGGCCTTCTGTACCCATTGGCCTCTATGACCTTCAGAGATGCCCATTCTGCCACTCTGCAGCTCCTGCTCCTGCAGGGGGTGTGTGGGGTGGGGGGAAGGGGGGAGGGTCTTTAGAGGCCACCTGGAGGGCCACCCAGGCAAAATATGGGTGTGGAGGAGCTAAACGGGGCTGGTCTTCTTGGCACTTATCCAAGAAGCTCTAGTGAGCACTGCCCCAACAGGACCTGGTTACAGCTCACCCATAAGGTGAGGCCTTGGGGCAGCTCATGGAGAGGATTTTAGTGGACACCAGGGGTGGCGAAGCTGGGTTCTCTGTTGTTCTCTGCAGTTTGGAATGCAGGGAGAAGGGAGCCCTCCCTCCCCAAATTATATTATTATTAGCTAATACTGAGTGCTTGCCATCTGCCAGACCCTCTGAAAAGTACATCATCTCATTTTATCCCTACAGCTCTGTGAGAAGGATACTATGTTAAATTTAATTTAAAGACCAAGAAACAGAGGCACGAAAAGGTTAAGTAACTTGCCCATGGTCACGGCACAAGTGGTTAAAACAGGACTAACCCAAGTAGTCTGGCTCCAAAGCCTGAGTGCTCGGTCACCACCCCAAGCTGCTGTGCCCAGGGCAGGTTGTGTTAGAGTTAGTGAAGAGCAGGCCTCCTGCCTGGCCCGGAGGTGCCGGAAGTACTGGCATGGAGTGCCGTCATCCTGTCCTGCTGTCCTGTCAAGAGCGTGAACCCCCACCCCTGTCATTGGCTGCCACTGTGTGCTGAGTGGGGCACACAACGAAGAGCCCAGGTTTGCAGCAATCACTGCTCTGGAACTACCACTGGCCTCAAAAGAGGTTGCTTGGCCAGTCTCTCAGCAAGAATGTATTTGGGCAGGGAAACCAGAGTCAGAGCTGGAAGGACGGAATCTTTCTAGAAGTAGAGTAGTTAAGGACAAGCATTCTGGAGGAATAGGGATGGGGTCAAGACAATGGCCAAGTCCTACCAGCTCTAGGAAAAAAAAAATAGTAAGGATTAAAACCAACAGAGCACCACTATATGCCTAACACTGGGCCAAGTGCATTAAAAATATTATTTTAGGTTGTCTCTACAACAGCTCTATCTTAAAGGTATTCTTATCCCCATTTTACAGATGGGGAGACTGAGGCTCAGAGAAGTTAATCAAATTGTTTAAGAATGCGGAACAAATAGGATTTAAAGCCAGCTCTGTCTTACCCAAGAATGTGCCCTTCTCTCCAAATTCTAGACCCACCTTCAATTCTGCGTTCTGCATATGTATTCTTACTCAGCAGTTTTGTGGCCTGGGATAAAAATGACAATATTTTGGGGGTATCCACCACCAGGCATGGGCCACTCAAGGGGCTTGAATTAATCTTCCTCAAAGATAATGAAGAGCCAGGGGCAAGAAACCAGACTGGATGGCCAGTTCTTACTGTTTTGAAAGCAGAGCAACTAAATCACTCATGACAGCTGGCAGCAGGGCAGAGAAAGAAAGCTGCAGGGAGGAGGAGGTTTCCTGGCTTCATGTTCATCGAGAGACCTTAGGGAGCTTTCCAGGTCCCTTCAGAATCACAATTGGACCCAATGTCCACACCTAGTCTGAGCAAGGCCCACAATTAAGTTCTCAGGCACGATGGGCCTCCTGTGTGCAACTCATTCGAATGGTAAAGTCTCATATACAGAAAGGGTGCATGACACATCCATCCAAGATTTTTAAGAAGGTTTGGGGACATCTCAGGGTAGGTGCCTTCAGAGAGGTATCATCAAGGCCACTCATCCTATTTCTCACTGGGTGGCCTATTTCACACCAGTGAGATAATGACACCAGGTGTCTTGAAAACCAGAGAGGTGACCAAGTGGCATATGGTAGTCAGTTGTTGCTGTTTCTAGAACTAAAGCATAATGAACAGGCTCGTCTAGGTGGATGAGAATGGGGGGCCTTTGTGACAAACATCTTCTCCTTGAGCAGCTAGGCTGAGGGAGCAGGAGCTCTTCTGGGGAAGTGACTGCAATGACTCACAGGTCTCAGCCTTGGGGTACAGGCACAAAGGGCTTTCTGGAAATGGGGGTGGAGCCAGGCAAAGGGTACACGTGCAGGTTCGGAAGGGACAGCATTCGGGGAGATTGTACTGGAGGGAGTGAGAGTGCAGACTCTGAAACCTTCGATTCCAACTGCAGCTTCACCACAATGTAACTAACTATATGACTGTGACCTTCGGGGAAGGACTGAAGCTGCATGCAACTTGGTTTCCTCAGTCACCAAGTGGGGAGAGTACTGACAGTACCCACTCCATCAGAGTGCTATAAAGATTAATTGAGATACCGTGTGTGATGTGTTTAGCATAGTGCTGGTAGTGTTCAAGAAATGTGCACCACTGCTGTTCTGGGAGTGAGGAGGGACACACTCACACACACTCATCCAACCTCTGATTTTCACCTCCACTCCTCAGTTGGGGAATTTAGTCACTTTCTTGCCAGAAGTATCTGAAGCCCAAAGCCTGTATGATACAGCCACTTAGGAAATTGTGAAAACAGTGCTGGGATGTGGGTTGGTGGAATCACCATCTGATATTTTGTCATGGGAGGCATTTTAAGTATTTGCCGCCTCTCCCCATCCTATTATCTTCCCCAATACCAGTGATTTTTAACCTAGTTTGGATCATGGCTCCTTGGAAAAACCCGTAACAATCAAGAATCTCCATTCCCCCACCCCACCCCACCCCCGCCCCAGGAGTGCATACCCACAAATCCACTGCATTCTGCACTTCAATTCAGGGGGTTTATGAACAGGGATTTGAAACCTGTTCCAGACTTGCAACTCAGAGACCCAGAGGCATCTCCCTGCTGCCCGGCTCCTCCCTCTGCAGCCAGGCTTACAGAACGCCACGGGGCAGAGAGGGTTCGCATCTCCGGATCGCACTCTAAAGATTCAGAGTTCAGAAAAATGCGTAGGGTGTCAGTATTCCTATTGAGTTACAGCCCCCACAGGATAAAGTGAGTCCCACAAGCCATGTCTCCCCTAGAAACACCACCACCCATCAATAACAAAGAAGGCAGCTGAATTTTCTGGGCCTATATTATGTTCCAGATAATGTCCTCAGCTCTTTACAGCATTATCTTCTTTAATTCTCCCAAGACCTCCATGAGGAAGGAGCTGAAATTATCTCCACTTTACAGATGAGGAACTAAGGCACAGAGAGGTTAAGTAACTTGCTTGAGGCCACACAGCTAGTGATTGGTAAGATCCAAACCCAGGACGAGAATCCTTTTACTAACCACTATCTAATTCTTGGCCACCTAGTAACACCACAGTTGCCCTCCACGCCAGCCTCGTATTTTAATGTCCTGGGTGTTCACCCAAATAAAGGTACATTCGACTCAAGTAGGCGTAAATTCAGGACACACTGAGTTTTCTATCCTGGGACAACCTTTCTCTTCAAAATGAACCTGCATGGGAAACAAGGCTGAGAGACAGAGAAGTCCCCAACAGGCCTGCACCTGTCTGAAAAAAGAGAGAAAAGTAGCTCCCTGCACCCCACCCTCAGCTAAATGGTGATGGGCACCTTTAAGCCAGTGACTTCTTCAAAGACTTTTGGGAACTGCCCCCCACCCCCACCCCCAGTCCATCCTCAGTTCTGCAAAAAGTGGCTTGTAGAATAGAAGAGGTGAGGGAAAATCATGCTCCCCAGGAAAGTCACAGGTGACAAGTGGCATGAAGGATGAGCTGCTCTTCCAGGACCGAGTGAGGCTGAACAGGAGGGAAAGGGCCACTTACAGGAGAACTGAGCCACCTTTCTGAGGAAAGAGAGGGCAGAGGCTGGCTCAGGCAGGGCGGGGGAGGGTGGGCCCAGAGGGAGCGAGAGGATCGGTTCAGGCAGTGAGAGAGGGCAGCTCGACTTTATTTCCCAGGCTGCCCTCTGGGATGTAGGCAGGAAGGCTGAGTGTATTACACAGGCCCCACCTCCCCAGGCTCTCTCTACAGCTGCTGGACGGGACACAAAGCGGCAGAGACACCATCTCTGCTGCTGAGTGCCAAACTCTCACGGTGCTGTCTGCATTTCCTAGGTAAGCGACTGCTTGTGTCTGAGTCTGCCGTGGAGAGCAAAACCTGAAGTCAGTGGACAGAGAAGAAGGTGGGAGGTGGCTGTCCTGGGGTGGACAGGACAATCTACGGAAGGAAAGAAGGAGGAGGAGGAGGGAGGCCGAGCGTTGGAAGGATCCCTTGGGCAGGCTTCTGCCAAGTGTCCACAGAGGAGGTGGGTGTGCGCTCAGCCCATTCCTGGCTGGTCAGGCCAAAGGAATTTCCAGGAAAGTGCTGTGGTTTGACGGGCTCCGGTGTCAGCACATCTGGAGAGCAGAGGGGCCAGCCACACCGAGGCGTCAGTGTTCCTCTTCCAAGGCAGGTACATTTGTGCAGACTTTGCCAGGAAATTCCCATCTGGGGCCCCTGCTTTCCTCCCCAGTGCTCCCAGGGCTCAAGAGGTACCCTTTGGCAGCTACAGAAGGAAGAAAGCAGAACACGTGCACTGGGAATATGGCTGCAGACAGGAGGGATTTTCCATGTGAAAAGGTAATCTGGGGGTGGGGGGTGGGGGGCTGGAGGCTGCCCTGGGGACACCCACGGAGGCCCAGAGGAAGGGGGATGAGACCCAGGGCTGTACAGAGTGGGGTACGTGTGCTGGAGGTGAGCGGGGTGGGGGGGGGGCGGCGGGTCAGAGGTCCGTGAATAGTTTCACATCAACATACACAGTGTGTTGTCCCAGAGAAAGTCCTGAGAAGTCTGTTTCATACAAATTCAGCCTCCCTCTGCCCTCCCTGCCTCTGACGGCCAGACCACACCCCCCAATCAAGCCTGCTGGTGTACTTAAGTCATATTAAGCCATTTAGTGCTGTGTTCCATCTATTAACTACACATACATTCTTTCTCTCTCTCTCTCTCTCAGGAAAGGACCATGCTGGAAAGATGTTAAATCTGCTTGCTTGTCAAACACATAGCCCAGTGACACTCTGACATGTCATGAGGACAGAGAAGAGAGGTAAGAAGGAGCAGTCCCCGGGCTGCAGGGCACAGAGCAACATGAGATGCTGAGCGCTGGTGTCTCGCCCCTGCAATGTATTGGCCTCTGTCTGTGCCTTGTGTGTCTAGAGGAGAAAGCACAAGTCTCTCCCATGGCTTAGGCAGGAGCTGAGGGAAGGACAGGTGGAGGAGACAGGGGCTAATGTAATCTTAATGCGTGAATCTTGACCACCAAACTGCTATCATCCACCTAAACACCTCCCAGAAATCCTACTGGGATGGAGAAGAGCTAACAGCACAAATAACACTGCATAATTTATTGAATGCCAGCCATGTGCAGGAAGGTTCCACAGTCTATACATCCACTAGGATTATTATTTCCATTTTTCAGATAAGGAAAATAAGGTCCAGAGACATTTGCTGATGGCAAATGCTTATGATTTTGACTGGTAAGCACGTGTTGCATGAATGAATACACCTTGCTGAGCGTACAGAAGGCCTCCTTCTTTAAGAGGGGAGCACTGCAGACACATCACATGCATAGTTTGCTCCCTTCGCTCCTTTTGAGATGGCAGTAGAAGGCGGGTGAAGGTGGAGAGAAGGAGCTTTAAGAAGGTAAATAGTGATTGATACTCTTGACCACCCCAGGCGGCAGTGTCCGCAGCATGCGGCTCCAGCAGTCACCACTGGCCTCTCTCGCCTGATGAGGGCAATTTGGGTCAGTAAGAGCAGGGAGGAGCCCAGCAGTGAGGCTCTGCAGCCAAGGTTCCTTTGCCCAGAAAACATAAGGGGCTTTATGCCTGCAGGAAGCAGCAGTACTTCCCCCCAGGATGCTGTTGGGCAGGCCCGAGTCCAGGGCAGGCCTTGGACTGGAGGCCACAGCTGGGAGGCAGTACGCTCAGGGCTTAACAAAATGGCCTCAAAGTTAGAGAGAAACCCCAGGGCTGCTGTTTCTCAGCTGTGTGGCCTTGGGCAGGTAAGTAACCTCGTTAAGCCTCAGTTTCCTGGTCAGTAAAATGAAAATAATAATAATACAATAGCATCTATCTTAAAGTCTGCGGGGAGGAAAAAATGGGATCATGCTTAAGAAGCTCTCAGTACAGTGTCCAGAAAATGGGAACTTCCCATACGACCCCCTCTGGGGTTCTCAGGTTCCCTCAGGCCAAAGTAATCTCAGCCTCCTCGGTCAGCCAATCAGGCCTCCTCGGTGGCCTGCCATTCACTCCAGCAATTTCTGGGGCTCAGGGTCCCACAAAGAGTCTCCTGGTATGGAAATGGGAATGTCTCCATGCACTGTATTTCCAGACTATTCTATTCTTACTTTCACTGTGAGTCATGTGAGACATAACTGCCAGTCCTTCACCCCTTGCTCTATTATCATAGGACCCAGACGGGGTCCAAGCAGAACAAGAAGGATTCACTGTTATAGTTCTGGGATCCTGTATTGATGTGTTACCAACAACCGCTAACTGTCTAGAAATGGACTTCATTTTCAGACTACTAAGGGATCCCCCAAATGCACCCCTTCTGCCCCCCTCTTCATTCTGAAGGGAGAGGCATCACTCAGCTCTCAGCTTTTCTCCCTGTTGCACTTGGAGGTCCCTGTACAGTTTCTTGTTCTGCAAGGTGCACACAGGTCTTGATACCTAGTGGGAACTTCTGTGGTCTGCAATCCATCCTCTCTCTCATCACCCAGCTCCCATATCCCTCGCCCTCTCCTGCCATTTCCTCCAGGTGGACTTATGAATGTGGGCAGCCCCTCTGTTCTCCGAGGCTGACGCTAAGGAGGGATAAGGGTGGCTGTGAGTCCTCTGGTTGGCCAGGTGCTTGGAGGGTGTCAGCCCTAAGCTATGGCCAGCCCCCAGGACTTGGGCCACCCGAGGAAGTTGCTGTCATCCCGTGAGACTCCTCAATTCTTATTGAGAACTGCCTCATGCAGTCTTACCAATGCCAGCAGACTTTCTCCGTGTCTTTGAGCTAAAATAAAATCCATTATAAAAGAAAATCCAAAAGGCTCCCATGCCTCATGTCAAAACCCCAAGGCTATGCTTATCAAGTCAGGGTGTGTGCACCCCTGGGAGCATGTGGGGTTTCTGCTGGGAGTACATGATGTCATGGGACAAGCATGGCACACTGAGGGGGGTGGGGAGTAAAGTAATTTAAGCTGAAGGCAGAAGAGAACACTAGTTTTATATTTTGACAAAACATGGCATAAAATGCATATTCTCATGAATGTTTAAGAAGAAACATTTCAAAGATGTTCATACTTCCAGTGGGCACCCCTCCTTCTCTCAGGGTGCTTTACCTTCCCCAGGTGCTCAGGGTTCTCCATCACAAAGGTCTCAGAAGTCCTGCTTAAACGTGAGGGGCGACCAAATGTCTTTTGAGGAACACACTTGGTGTCTTCCTGACCCATCCCCATCCACTCAGAGGACGTTCCTTGTTTTGGGAAGGGGCAGGATACACAGCGCTGGGCCAGTGGCACCGTCACAGACGTAGACCTGCATTCCTGGCCAAAGCCAGCATGGTTTGCAGCTTCCTGGTAGGGCAGTTTAACAGCGGCTGGGGAAGACCAGAGCTCGCTTCCTGCAGTCTCATGTAGCTTCTCCCATGCTAGAAGCTGGAGTTTGAACTTCCTGGACAGAGCAGAGCACGGCTGGCATTCAGCAAATATCCCACCCTGGCCTGCTGGTTATCCCTGACAGCATCATCTCCTGGGGCTTCTTCTAGCAAGTGGGACTTCCAAAGGGATAAGGATGACTGTGTGGATTCTTCAGCTGGGCCCAGCTCCCTCTTCCCACCACAGGCTCAACCATACCCCTGGCATGGGCACCCACAGGGAACAGACTGTAGCGAGAACCTCTGGCCATGAAGGAGACAAAATACATTCATTGTGATTCCCTCTTCCCACTTTCCTTTTTGCAGGTATCCTGAGCCAAGCACAGCCTCTGCCCAGAAGGCACAGGCAATGTAAAGGACCTGACATCATGGCCCATGTGGACCTCCAGGACACGTGGGATGGGGCGGCTCCCCTTGGCAGCTTGACTGAGGAGGCTCAGGACAGCCTGATGCTGAGCATGAACTTAGAGAGTGAGGATGAGGATGGTGGGGAGGCAGGTGACAAAGGGGGCACCGGTGACCATGGTCACCAGAGCCATCCAAGGGGCAGCCCCCAAGTGACTCAGGACAATCGTCACTTGCCAGGGCAGAATCCACATGGCAAGGAAGAGAAATCTTATGACTCCTTCAGTGCTCGGGGTGTGGGGAAGAAACAGATAGAGATACCTGAGAAGGCCAGCGGGGGAAGGGATGAGTCAAAGAGCTCCTCAAGCAAGGTGCTCGCCTGCGCCCTCCAACACAAGCGGTTAGGCCCCACGCACCCTCTCAGGGACTCACAGCTTCCTGGATATGATGAAGACCCGAGGGCAAAACTAGACGCACCGTTAGGTGTTCCATTCAGTTTTCCCGGCATGGGAAGGTATGGGCAGGAAAGTGGAGACACATCCCCAGGCAGTTCTTCTCCGCTGTGCCTCCCCAAACCGGGAAACAGCTGGGGCCTCCCCACGCAACAGACACACACACCAGCTGGGCGGTCGCCCACCGCCGCCAGTCTGGACGTGGCGGGGATCACGAAAGCGCGGGCGGTCAGAAAAGGCCAGAATCCGGAGGGCTCGGGGAAGGCTGGGCAGGAGGAGGCTGGCCAGGGGGAGGCGCGGCTCTATAAGCGCCTGCGGGCAGGGCGGGCCTTCCAGGAGCCCAGCCACCCGCTGAGCCCCGCGGAATCACCCAACAGCGCCAAGCCTTACGCGTGCGACCTGTGCGGGAAGGCCTACTCCCACCGGGGCACGCTCCAGCAGCACCGGCGCCTGCACACGGGCGAGCGGCCCTATCAGTGCCCCTTCTGCGACAAGACCTACACCTGGTCCTCTGACCACCGCAAGCACATCCGCACCCACACGGGCGAGAAGCCGTACCGGTGTCCCGACTGCGGGAAGGCCTTCGTGCGCTCCTCGGACCTGCGCAAACACCAGCGCAACATGCACGACACTAACCGGCCCTTCCCGTGCGCTGAGTGCGGCCAGGCCTTCAACAAGCCGCTGTCGCTGCTGCGCCACCAGCGCTCCCACCTGGGCGCGAAGCCTTTCCGCTGCTCCGCCTGCGACAGGACGTTCGCCGTGGCCAGCCGCATGGTGGAGCACCAGCGCGTGCACTCGGGCGAGCGGCCCTTCCCCTGCCCCACCTGCGGCAAGTGCTTCACCAAATCCTCCAACCTGTCCGAGCACCAGACGCTGCACACCGGCCAGAGGCCCTTCAAGTGCGCCGACTGCGGCGTGGCCTTCGCGCAGCCCTCGCGCCTCGTCCGGCACCAGCGCATGCACACGGGCGAGAGGCCCTTTCCTTGCACGCAGTGTGGCCAGGCCTTTGCCCGCGCCTCCACGCTGAAGCGGCACCAGCAAGTCCACTCTGGGGAGAAGGGCTTCCTCTGCGCCGAGTGCGGCAGGGCCTTCCGCGTCGCCTCCGAGCTGACGCAGCACGTCCGGGCGCACAGCGGGGAGAGGCCCTACCAGTGTGGGGACTGCGGCCAGGCCTTCACTCGGTCCAGTCACCTCCAGCGACACCGAGCCAAGCACGGCATCTGTGAGAAGGAACCCATCCCTTCCTCCTCTGATGAATGCGGGGTCCCCACCGGCTAACTCTCAGGGGAGAAGACACTGTTGCCCTCATTGCTCCCACGCTCCTACATGCACTCGCTCGCTCACGTGGACTTGCCACCCAGCCCCGCCCATCAGCCTCTGCTCCCAGCCAGGTTGCCAGCCATGGGGTGGCTCATTTGATTTACCTGTTGATCTCTCGTGTTGAAAGCACCAGAGGTGTAGTATCCAGGTGTGTGGTTTCACACCAGTGTTTCTTCTGAGATGTAGAGAGCATATTCAGTTGGAAAAGAAGAAGAAAAAGTTGTGGAAGCTAGACTAGAGTTTGGTTCATTGGGCTGGGGGATGATCTCAATAGGAAATTATTGATAGACTTATATACTGAACACTGTGCAGGACCCCTAAGTCATATGCAGATACTGAGAAGAAGACATCAGGAGCTGGTCCAGAGAAAGGTGCTTTTTAGTTTTCATGTGAATGAAAGGAATCCCTGAAGGTGGTCCCCATAGTGAGCTCTTCCAACACAACAGAGCCTATGTGGCAGTAACTCAAACCCAGCCAGGCAGCACCCCCCATCTCTTCATTTTCTTACTGAAATGACTTTGCTCTTGGGGAATATCTTTATGAATCTTGGCCTTGAAGTAGAGAAGCTCTGTGTCTTAAAGAGAAATTTATGTGCTGTGTTTAGAGATCTAGAAGATCAGAAGGCCCTTAGCATCTGAAAAAGAAACCCTCTCCTTCCCCTGGTGGAACTTAGTTACTGGATCTCAACTGAGCCTCATGCAGCTGGATCTCATCTGAGTCTCATGCACAGAATTTACATGTGCCTTCTGTGCTGGTTTAAAAGGATGTAAGCCCCCTAGAAAAGCCGTGCTTTAATCAAAATCCCATTTCATAAAGGGAGAATAATCCCTATTCAATACTGTATATTTGCAACTGTAATCAGATCATCTCCCTGGATGATGTGATTCAGTCAAGAGTGGTTGTTAAGCTGGATTAGGTGACGACATGTCTCCACCCATTTGGATGGGTCTTGAGAAGTTTCTAAAGTCTATAAAAGAGGAAACACTTTGGAGAATGAGAGATTCAGAGAAAGAGAGAGCAGAACGACATAGCCACGAGAGGCAGAGTCCAAAATCTGCAGGGCAGAGTCCACCAGCCAGCGACCTATGGAGATGAAGAAGGGAAACGCCTCCCGGGGAGCTTCAGGAAACAGGAAGTCGGGAGAGAAATCTAGCAGATGACGCCATGTTCACCATATGCCCTTCCAGCTGAGAGAGAAGCCCCAACTGTGTTCGCCATGTGCCTTCTCATTTGAGAGAGAAACCCTGAACTTCATCGGCCTTCTTGAACCAAGGTATCTCTCCCTGGATGCATTTGATTGGACATTTCTATAGACTTACTTTAATTGGGACATTTTCTCAGCCTTAGAACTGTAAAATAGCAATTTATTAAATTCCCCTTTTTGAAAGCCATTCTGTTTCTGGTATATTGCATTCTGGCAGCTAGCAAACTAGAACACCTTCTCTCCAGCCATCTCTTTGTTCCCACCTCGGGAGCTTAAGTCATATGTAACATTTACACAGTCAGAAAGATGTATAGAATTTCTCCAGATGGGCCTGCCATGCCTCAGAAAATCCTGTTTGTTTGTTTAAATTCACCTGATTGATTAGCTCTGGTTGGAAGTAAATAAAGTATCTTTTGTCTATGTACCAGTTGGCTTGTCTGTGTTTCAAAGTTATTGAATCCACATTTGAAAGTCTCGTTATTCTCTGAGGTTATTCAAAATTTGCATAATGAGCATTCTTCAAAGTGTATTAATATATTCATTGACTTGTCTAGTTTAAAGCCGGTAGTTCTTAGCTCTGGACCACCATGTTAGCTCTGTTTTGCATACAGGCAAACAACAGCTCTGATCTTACCAGTGTTAAATAAGGTATTCCACAAGAAGATATAGCACTGTCCTACTGAGGGTATCTTTAGTGCATTCCCAAAATTACCACCAAAGGGTGCCGTATCAGAATTCCTCTTTGATTCCACCTGCTTTGGATCCAAGATGTGACTGCTAAATAGAATTCTCATGTTTGACACATGGGGGCCAAAGAGAAAAGATAGATGTAGTCATGCTTTCTTTGGCAAAGGTTATCTTAATTAAAGAGTTCTGGCTCTAGGCCTGGAAGTTCTGTGTTATAATTTCCTAAGATACAAATGGTCCAAGTAACAGAGTTACCTAGTTCTGGGGCTGGCATGAGAGCCAGTTATCGGGTTCTTAATTGAACCCCATCATTTATCCATGATATAACCTTGGGCAGGTAATTAAGCCTCTAAGCTTCAGCTTCTGCATCTGCCTTAGGAAAATAGAAGTGTAAATAACAGGGTAATAAAGGTGTGAGTCATCCCTACCAGGAGAGGAACTTTGTCAAGCCGATAAGTTGGCTGAATGCAAGGACATTAAATTGGTAAAAGAGTCATAAAAATCAACCATAGCTTTGTGACTTTGAACAAAGAAGAGGCTGTATATTTTTTTCTGGGCAATCACTGAAATATTTGAAGATGTCAAGGGATTATTCCTTTGCTTTGTATTTCTTTTTTGAAAATGATTGTTAGTATAGTTTTTACCAATTAAAATTTTTAGTATGGTTTTATAATTTTTCAAGCAATTGTTCCCAAAAGCAAGTTCAGAGAATCACTGCATAGGCATCATCTGGAGAGTTAATGTTGCTGAACCCTATCCTTGCATAGTGATACTGGTAGTGCATCTTGGAATTGATTTTGTAAAGTTCCTCATGTGTTCTGATGCACAGCCACGTTGGGTGCCACTGGTATAGTTAATATATTTGTTTTATATATATATATATATAACCTATTGAATTATAAAGCAACTTTGTGGGAATTATTGTACCCATTTTTAAGATGAGGAAATCAAAGGACAAAGAAATTAAATTGTCCAAGATCTCCTAGCTAGAAAGTAGCATAGTAATGATATGACCCTTAGGCATGCTGGCTTCAGAAGCCATGATTTAGCCCCTGGGCCAGCTGCCTCTGTTTTGTGTAGAAGAACACGCCCCAGTTTTTGATGACATGCATTTTAAAAGTAGGTGACCATAAACTCAAGAGAAGATAAAGGTTGAAAGATAGCACAGAAATAATGGCATGACTCAAGGAAGAAGACCTGTGAGTTACTTAAAGATGCATCTGGGAGAGCCTGGGTTGGCAGCTATTGATCAATTCCTTGGAATAACTGTCGATAAACTGATTAGGAGGAAGGGCTTGGAGTTAAGGAGTGGTGGTCTCTGGAAAGTCCATTATTATTTCATCTTGTTGATTAAAGAAACATGCTGTGCCTAATCATCCACAGAACAATATACCAGCTATGAATCTTGGCACTCGACATTTACACAGCATTTTAGAATCTAAATGCATGCATATTGAATACTATATTATCCATGATGCAAACACAACAGATCACTTAGAGAGTTCCAACTCGGCTTTAGAAAATCTTTTTTGGAAGGAAATTTTGTGTAAAGCATCAATTTAATTGCCAGGATATTCCTGCAGATGTTATTGCTATACTCAGAACTAGAATATCAACTACAAGCTCAATGACCCATGAAAACATTGCCAAAGATGTAATGACTCAATCTTTTATCAAACCAAAAACAGTGTATTTGTTTAAGTTGAGAAGAAGGCTCCATTTTAATGTCGGTTGCCCTCCATCCATCCTGCATAAAACCATGGTAGGACAATGAAAATTTTGCCTCTGTGTTTGGATAATATTTTATCTCTCTCTCTCTCTCCTTTGTTTTCCCTTTAACCAACCCCACCCCATCCTTCATTCCTCAATCAAATTGGTTCAGAGTTTTACTGTCTCAGGAGTGTCAGGCACCCTGAATGAATTGAATTTCTATAAAATATAAGTTATAATTAAGAATCAAAGGCAAAGAGACCTCTTTCATAATGCAAAGACATGGAGGAGGCTGAAGATGCAGAGGGAAGCAAGAATGCTACTGCAATAGTTCTAATGGAGTCATGAGCAAGTGGGAATAGTAGGTGAAGATAAAGAGAAGTCAGAGATTTAGGAGGTAGAGTCAATAAAGCTTGGTGACGACCCCACTGTGTAATATCTCAGTGAATCTTACTACAATCTATTATAGGAGACGCTCAAAAACATTCTCATGTGGGGTCTGCAATAGCTTTCCTTTCCAGGAAAGCAGAGGAGATAGATTGTGGCTATTGTCTCTGACCCTTAAACAAGGGTCACTAAGGAAGATACGCCCCTCCTGAGATACAAGATGCGCATCTGCAACAAGGGGCACATGCAGCGATTGCCCTGCCTATTGATTTAGAAATCAGGATTGCTTGACTTCTCCATTCTCCTTAATTGTGGTGGTTTAAATGTCATGCCCACAAATTCTTTGATACAACTCCCTTCAAGAGGCAGAGCTAAAATCCCCCCTCCCCCTTTGTTGTAGGCTGGTCTTAGTCTTGGTCCTAAGAAATTGAAAAAGGCAAAAACCCCAGTGCATAAAAGGCACTGTGGTTCCACCATTCTCTATCAAATCCCTTGCTCTGGGAGAAGCCAGCTACCATGTGATGAGCAGTCTTCCCCACGTAGTGAGGAACTGAGGTCTTCTGCTAACAGTCTCATCCAGTCCCGGTCAAGAGTTTGCATAAGTGCAGACCTGGCTGATTGCTTGACTAAAGTCCTATGAGAGACCCAAAGCCAGAACCATCCAGCTAAGTGGCTCCAAAACTCATGACCCTTGGAAACTGGGTCAGATAATAAAGGCCTGTTTTAAGCTCTTAAGTTTTGTTGGTAATTTGTGATGCAGCGATAGACAACTAAAACAATATTATAGAGAATAACCTACTCCTAATGAGACAAGAGTAGTCACTAGATATCAACATGAGCCCCAATTTCTGCCCCCAAAATTGACAGAAGCAAAGAATGGAACATATCTCCATTTCCTGCCACCAGATTCCCCTGCCCTCTCCAACGGTCACCTGTTAAAGCTGACGGTGGCTCAGCTGGTGCACAGGGCACCCCTCTGTCATCTGCCCCCATGGCCTACTGAGTCATGCTGACTCTAGGGCCCAGGAAGAGGGCTCCTTCAGGGTGGAGCCTAAGCACTGTGGGTAATACCTGGACACCAGCACTCCATTTGACAAGAGACTATAAGAATAAAATCCTTTTAGTTGCACTCTCTCTTGATATACTGCAATTCCCAATTCACAGAGGTAAGTAAAAGGGGAGAGATCCCCAATTTCCCAGAGCCTAGAACACAATCCGATGAGGGAAGTAGTATTATCTCCATTTTGCAATAAGGAAATAAAGGAATAGAAAGATTAAGTCACATGTCTTATGGCTCCTACATTCCTAGACTTGTGGCCACATCACTGCAGTCTCTACTCCATGGCCAGATGGCTGTCTCCTTTTCTGTCCATATCAAACTTCCTTCTGCCTCTCCCTGCTAAGGACACTGTGATTTAGGGTGCTCTCAGATAACCCAAGATAATCTTCCCATCTCGAGGTCTTTAACTGAAACACATCTGCAAAGACTCTTTTTCATTATAAGGTAACATTTATAGGTCCCAAGGATTAGGACCTTGAGTATCTTTGGGATATCTTGGAATATCTTTGGGTAGTCATTATTCAGCCTAAAAAAATCACTGCACAATAAAGAGTATCAGGAGTTTTCTTATAGCTATCAGTATTAGGTGATGATTATTTATTTCACTTTAGATAGCTGAAAGGACAATGGAAATGTAATTTTGTCCTGTCATTTAATCAAAGAAATTTTGGAGCTACAGGTGAGGAAACTGCAATATATACAGCCACCTAAAACAGTAGTCCAGTACTCTTTCCACTCTACCCGGGCCACTTTATTTATTTTGTATGGGCAGGCACTGGGAATCGAACCTGGGTCTCCAGCATGGCAGGACAGAACTCTGCCACTGAGCCACTGTGGCCCTACTGGGTCCACTTTTAAAAAATATTGTTATGTCCAATTTGATTACTATCCTTTAAGTTCACTAAAGATGATAAATTTAATTAGCTCTATGAATTTCAAAATTTATAATAAATTTAAATAATATTTGGAACAAATATCTAAAGTTGATGTGTTTACATTTTCTTTTGAAATCCAATAAAAATTTGTTTTAAGATTTAATTTTCAATTCTATATCTAGCCATTACTTCATTCTAAGACCCATTCATATTCCATCACCAGCTTACTGAAATAACTGACCTAAGCTTTACATTATTCCATTGCATTACTTTCCACAATTACATTTATTATCTGAGTAAAGATATAAAGCAAAAACACATTTCCAATTTTAGCATGCAATTATTCAAATTCAACCCCTTCCATCAAATTTCAAAAGATCTTAAAATATATGAAAACTATTTAGAAGAGATTACTGCCACTATAATCACAAATATAAAAGAAAGCATTTTTTAGATGTATATGAAAGATGGAGCTTTTGTACTGTTATACCATCCTGAGAGAAGCAGATAAAGAAAGAACTAAGGAAAACAGTGAGAGTGAATGTACATAGAGACCACTCTAGTATTTCCAAAATGCTATGACCAGTTAGATTTATGGCTGTTTTCTAAATATTTTGAACCTTTTCTTGAGTCACAGGCTGCTTGAGAATTGAATTAAAGCTATGGATCCTCTAAAAAAAAACCCTCCACATTACCAATGCTTTGCATTCTGATTCCAGAGAATTTCTAAAGCTATCAATTGGCTCAAAATTAAGAATGTGTGTTAAATTCCACTTCCAAATGTGTATCCAGCTACCACAGACCTACAAAGTAAGCCCCATAAAAGACTATCTACTGGTTAATTAAAAAAAAAAAAAGGAAAAACACTAAAGGGGTAAATAGATTTCCTCAAGCACTGAAATGAATTTATAACTGAAACAAGAAAGTAGCCATATTACCTCTTACAAAGGTAACATAACTTTTAGACTATATAAAACAGTAGGTAGTAGTTTGAAAAAGATGCAAGTTCATCCAAATAAGTAGTCAGATTTTAAGAAAAATAAAGTATTTTATTTTGAGAAAAAAAAAAGCAACAATTAATGACAAAGGTAAACCAAAGTACAAATGTTCTCTAGGCAAAAGGCTACATTTGCATCCAGAACTACATGCAAACCAGCTCAGGGGTTACAATTATGGAATACTTTGATGAAGACAAGTCCTTAAAAGACCAATCAGAAGCATCAAATTATTAAAATAGCCAGGCTTCTTGATTAGGGTCTGCCAACTGTAAAAATTATTTTTATTCACAGTCATTAATAACAGTATTATATGCCCCTGTAAATAAGTGGAAGTAACTTAATAAGAGCCTACTTTTCTCTTGCTATTAATGACCATAGCATTCCTAGGAAGGAAAATAACTGCATTCTTACATGTACATTAAGCCATCTATGAGAGGAAAGGGCCCAAAGAGATGGCCTGGCACTTAGTAGTGACTACATCAGAAAGTTTGCCCTACCAGATGCATCTGAATATAAGAATAAAAGATGATAAAAGAACAAAACAAAACCGTAACTGTCACAGCCACTAGGACACTCCCACTTCACGAGCCCTTTCATGCGTCCTCAGAGTGCCCGGCTCCACGAAAGCGTGATCTCAGGAAGCACAGGAGCCTGGCTTCTCACCTGCACATGGGCGAAAGTCCCGGGTTGGGCAGAGGTTGGAGACGAGCAACAGAGACAGAGACACGGCCCCGGCAGTGGGGGAAGGAAGGTTTACTAGCAGAGGAGCAGCAGGGAGAGTTGACCCCAGAATTCAACTCTCACCTGCGTGGATACGAGTAGGAGTTTTTAAGAGATTTGGGGGTAGAGTTAGGCAGGTTTCTCACAGGTGGGTCCTTGGGAGTTGGGCGGCCTTCCATTGGCGAAAACACTGCTTTAGTTCCGCAATATTGTAACTGCGAGAGGGGGAACGTTTGAGCAAGGGAATTGTATCAAAAGAACGCTGCAAGGTCTTAACTGCCCGAGGGCGGATGTTTGTGCACCAGGACTTCTCACCAGATGGGGGCCTGAGAGCCTCAAGAGATTGATTCTCTGCGATGGTGTCTTTGTCCTTGCTCGTGTCTCCCGTTCAGCTTTCACAATGGGAAGTATGGCTCTTTCCCATAGAGGGATCTTCTCTCTTCCAAGTATGGATCTGCTGATGGCATAGCAGGGACCCCAGCAGGCTGAAGGTCCCTCCACACGAATGACAGTAGAAACGGTCTGCTCCAGAGTGTGCTTGTCGGTGTCTTTTTCACCCGAGCAGCTGGATAAAGGCCATGCCACATTCTCGGCACGTGGATGTTTTGTCCTGCTGGGGGGGGTCACCTTATGTTTTGATAGCAGGTTTGGTGTGCGAAACCCCTTACAAAAAATAATAGGGCAGACACGTGGCGTCCTCCTTTCCTGAGTCTTGGTCACATGGGCTGTGGGGGTTCTCGTGCACTGCGATCCAGGAACTTCTCCCAGTGCCGTCGTCTCCCACAGCCACCTTGGAGCGCTCTATCTCGGGTGCTTTATGCAGGTGCCTCCCACACCTGTTGGGTGAATAAACCCTTTATCATGTTCAGGGCACTTAGGTGGAGTGAATCAGTCTGTGCCTGCGTGCGCTGGCGGCGTGGAGGAATCCGGAGGAATCCCCTGCGGCAGGTCGGGCGGTGGTGGGAATGCTCCCCTAAGGGGTTCTGCGTATGTTCCCGAAGCCCTGTGAGGTCCTGAGAATGGGTCCCCCAGGTTTTATGCTGATGAGAGCAATCTTCTCTGGAGCTGCGGTCTAGGTCTTCATCATGTGTGCCACTAAGGATAACATTGTCATCGTCCTCATGGGGCGCTCCTGAAGCTTCCTGAGTGCTGAGAGGAAGACCGCGCTAACTCTTCATCCTTACTCTGTAAATCGAAGTCCGTGCTAAAGGTGCCAGAGCCTCTGCGGTGGTTTCTCTCTGTGTAAGTGATGGAGCCAGTTGCACAGGTTTCCTCAGCCTCACACTTTTGCCCACCCGAGAGACCTGCCAAGATGCAGCCGGCCCTAGAGAGGGGAGAGCAGGCCCCCTGAACCGACTGCTCCTCCCCGGGAGCACTCTCACCGGGAAGTGCCGCGTCCCTGCCCTGGGCACCATCTGGCTGCCATGTTCCCTCCATCCTTGGGTCGCTGGGCTGGGTATTTGCTTTTCACTTTTTGTTGAGGTTCTGGTCTCTGGTCTCACATGCTTTCTAACAGATTTGATATAACTTCATTTTAGATTTTAAGGAGCAGGAAGATAACTTTTATTCATAGAATTTGTTAAAATTTATGCTGGCAACCTCAAAGTGATTTCAGTGTTTTTCAACAATTAAGTAGTGTCTAATTCTGAAAAAAAAAAAAAAATTAGAAAAGCAACAGCCTGACATTCAGTCAAGATGTTTCTGTGGGTTTATACTTAAATCACCACCTTCAAAACACATGGCAATGCAATGATGGATAAAATATACAAAGGATAAAAATTTAAAAATACAGCTGTACTCAAAAGCAAGATAAATGCCCTCAGGAGCCATCACTGAATAGAATCACAATGCAGTAATGGGGCTCGTTGGGTTCTGGGTCTGAGAATTGGCAGAAGTGGCCAGGAGTTTAATTCCCAAAGTGGAAGTGAAATTTAAATGAAGCTGGCCTGGAAGCAGATGTGAGCATAGCCTGTGATATGGTTTACGCAAAACTGTGTATCTGGAATAGCAAATAGAAGCAGATAGGGTTCTCAACCGGCATATGGTCAAAGAAGAGAGAAAATTAATAATCTAGAACACAAAGAGAGAAAAAATCAAATGAAAAGCTGGTTCTTCAAAGATACTAATCAAAAAAAGAAAGCTCTAGCAAAACTGATAATGGGGGGAAGGGGAGGGCACAAAGAATTTGAAATTAAAAAGAAGGCGAAACTATCATTACAGTAGGAAGTTTAAAAGCTAGAATAGAATAAACAATATTTTAATAAATTAAACTATGAATTTAAAAAATTTAAATGAAGTGGAACATTTTTTTCCAGAAGAATATGAATCATCAAAATAGTCTCAAGAAAATAAAATTACAAACAAATCAATAGCCACTAAAATAAAATGGTAATCTCATTTAAAATCTTGTTCTCCTTCCCTTCACCTAAAGAAATACCCTTACTCTTAAGTGGTTTTATGAGTAAATTTTCCAAACCTTCAAAGAAAATATTATCTTCTAATACAAATCAGCATAGAAAACTTTTTAAAGAGAGAGAGAGAGAGACTGAATAACTTTTATATCAAGACCTGACTGAATAACTTTTATATCAAGACCTGGAAAAGGACAGTACACATGAAGAAAATTACAGCTGCATCTCACTTATAAATACAAATTCAAAAATCTTAAATAAGTATTAGTAAACTAAATCCAGCAAGAAAAACCCAAAAGCCAACAAACAAAACAAAGCACATTATGACTAAGAAGTTTTATCCCAGGAATACAAAGGGTTTATCCCAGGAATACAAAGCTGTTTCAACCTAAGACAATCAATAAAAACAGTCATTAACTGATTAAAATAACAGAAACACAGGGCCATCTCAACAAATAGGATGGAAAAGTATTCACTAAAATTCAGTAGAAATTCATGACCGAAACTCTTAGAAATCACCAATAGAGAGATGCATCCTAGGATTTCCTTGAAAACAGCTTGAGACAAGAATGACAGCTCTGAGTAACTTATTTGGGAGATGATTCCAGGAAGGTGGTAAGGCAATATAAGGATATGTTATCAAGATCACTGCAATAAGCATCAATGTCTCAATTCCATTAATCAAGAAGTAAACAAAATGCATCCCAGAATTTTCATCAGAGGAAGGAAAGACTAGAGGCTGTGGCATCTATCCATAAGCTCCCACTCACATTGACTGAGGGAGGAACACAAGGGCTGACTTAACACTGCACCCTAGTTCTTCCAGGCTCTACCTATAAAAGGGCAGAGTGGGCTCCTGTGGTTTCTGAGAATGCCTGCTATTGCAGAGAAAGTCACAATATGCATACATGGCATACATTTGATGTGAGGTGCTGTTAGCATGCGTTGCAAATGTTTACCATTGCTGCAGCTGAAGTTAGAGATGGACAGAGGGGAAGTGGTGGCAGGAACCAAAATGTCTGTTGTAGTTACTTAGCACAAATCTACAGTAGCATCATGAGAGTGAGATTCTTTAAAACTCAGGAACAAGACAAAGATGTCTCCCATTATGACTATTACCATCTGACACTGTATTTGAGGATCTATGTGATGCTCTAAGTAAAGAAAAAAAATAGAAAACTATAAACATTTAAAAGGAAAAAACAAAATTGCCTTTATTTGTAGACGATACAACTGTTGCCAAGACTGTCTAAGAAAACTGACAGACAAACCATTGGAACTAAAAACAAGAGTAAGCTATAAAAAATCAGTAGATATTTATATGCCAGCAATAATCCATTTAAAAATGTAATAAAAAAATAAATAGCATTCACATTAGCAATAAAACCTCTGTGATCTCCAGGAAAAAGTCCAATAAAAGATAAGCAAGATTCTTATGGAGAAAATATAATGTGTTATTTGAAGACCATAAAGTAGAATTTGATTAATACAAGTTAGATCAAGGTCATCTCATGGTTAGAAAAGCTCAATATTATAAATATTAAACTATTTTAACTTAACCCATATAATTGGTGTACTTCCAAGAAAAACCCCAATAGTAATTGTTTAAGGACCTTGAAAAAATGATTCTAAAATTCATATGGAAGAGTTAAAGTCTCATGAACATGAAGCCCAGTGGACTGAGGTGGCTGAAAGATGCACTGACTGAGAAGTAGGTTGGTGAACAATAGTGTAAACATATGATCGAACATGGTGCTGCTACAAAAAGGAACGGAGTTGTGAGGCATGCAACGACGTGAATGAACCTGTGGGACGTTTGGTGAAACAAAATAATCCAGAAAAGAGCAAATATTGTATTGATCTCATTTAGAAAATACTTATAAGAAAACTGGAGCTTAGATTGTGAGCTCTTAAAGCAGTCACATTTAGTCCGGAGCAGTAACTGTTATTTCCAGATTTTGAGCGGCTGCTTTACATATATATAACCTGTATTTAGAGATAAGAATGAAGTCAATCAGGTCGGGACTAAGGTAATTCAGAATACAGGGGTAAGGAAGACATTGCCTGCATTTTAGAACTTCACCTACTCTTTGAGACCAAAGGAAGACAGTTTTATTATGCCCAGAACCTAAATTTTGGGTAGCACAAACACAGGGAGCCCAGAATGAGAGCTTTTAATCCTATATAACTTATTGTAATGCCTGGATACATTCCAGAGTATATTAAGCAGATAATTAAAAAGTATTGGCAAAGTACCTTGAAAGATGGTACTTTTAAAAATTATGGAATTATTAAACTTCACCACTGGGGAAACCCCGGATACTGTGCCAAACTTTAGGGACACCCAAATCAATTAGCCAAGCCCTTCATTTTGAGGCCTGCTCTTGTGAAGCTTATGTATGTAGCAGGGAAGCTTAGCCTACCTATAGGTATGCCTAAGAGTCGCCTCTGGAGGACCTCTTTATTTATTTATTTATTTACTTGCATGGGCAGACCCTGGGAATCAAACCCTGGTTCCAGCACGGCAGGCGAAAATTCTGCCTGCTGAGCTACTGTGGCCCGCCCTGGAGGACCTCTTTTGTTGCTCAGATGTGGCCTTTCTCTCTCTAAGCCCAACTCTGCAAGTGAAACCACTGCCTTCCCCCCATGTGGGACATTACTTCCAGGGAAGAAAGTCTCCCTGGCGGTGTGGGATGTGACCCCCAGGGATGAGCCTGGCCCTGGCACCATGGGTTCAACAATGCTGTTCTAGTTTGCTAGCTGCTGGAATGCAATATACCAGAAATGGAATGGCTTTTAAAAGGGAGAATTTAATGAGTTGCTAATTTACAGTTCTAAGGCTGAGAAAATGTCCCAATCAAGTCTATAGAAATGTCCAATCAAAGGCATCCAGGGAAAGATACCTTGGTTCAAGAAGGCCAATGAAGTTCAGGGTTTCTCTCTCATCTGGAAAGGCACATGGTGAACACAGTCAGGGCTTCTCTCTCAGCTGGAAGGGCACATGGCAAACACGGTGTCATCTACTAGTTTTCTCTCCTGGCTTCCTGTTTCATGAAGTTCCCCGGGAGGCGTTTTCCTTCATCTCCAAAGGTTGCTGGCTCGTGGACTCTCTGCATCTCATGGCTACATCGTTCTGCTCTCTCTGAGTCTCTAGTTCTCCAAAATATTTCCTCTTTTATAGGACTCCAATAAACCAATCAAGACCCACCCAAACGGGTGGAGACATGTCGTCACCTAATCCAATTTAACAACCACTCTTGACTAAATCACATCACCCAGGGAGATGATCTCATTACAGTTTCAAACATACAGTATTGAATAGAGATTATTCTACCTTTATGAAATGGGATTTA
>PVIY010024940.1:0-37361 GCA_004026745.1 Myrmecophaga tridactyla
TATAAGAGGAGATGATCAGCAGGCCTTAGGGATGATTTGCTGTTAGAATGCGAGGTAAGAAGACAAACATGGCCTGGAATGGGTACCTTGGAAAACAGAAAATGACTTAGAGGTTTTTTTTGGGCGCATAATTAATTACATACAGTGAATTGCACAGATGTTAAAAAGTGCTTAATAAATGTCTATATCCATGTAAACCTCCCATCACAAAGTTTATTTATTTATTTATTTTTAATGCTGAATTTCACAAGCCTGCTGAGCCTAAATCAAGCTACCTCAAAGGCAAGAAGCTATATGGGCCTGAAGTAAAAGCAACAAGGGAAAGTATAGATTTGAAAGTTATCTGCAGCCAGGAGGCAGAAATCCTGTGAACAAATGAACACAGGGGCGGGAAGGGCTCCCTGAGAACGGAAAGGTGCAAACTTAGAAATTTTTGGTGCGCTTGAGTACCACACACTGAGGGTCTTATTTGCTGATATAAATCAGAAACTTCTCTTTTCTCAGGTCTTCAATCTAATATTTTATTCTCTTAAGCAAGAAAGAAGCCACTTCCCACTTGGCTTCTGCCAAAGCCCACCCTATCGAACTCGGAGAACCGGCCTCATTGTGGGGGAGGGAGCTAGAGAACCCCGCAGGGCTGTTCGCACCTCCTCCAAGGAGCATGCACTGCTGGGCGTCTGACCTGGGGAGCCCAGCTCCCTCCGTGCAGTTTGCTCCGGCAGCCAGCCTCGGCGACTCCTAGAGCGCGGGGGTCACGCCGTTCCCGGGACGCTCTGCACCTCTCAGCGAGCTTGCAGCGGCCCTCCAGCACCACCCTAGAGGCTTGCAGCCTGTGCAGCTTGCACGCAGCAGGAGCCCGGCGGCTGGGGTTGGGGGTCGGTGGGCGTGGCCGAGCTCCTTCGCGCCGTCCCTTGCCCTGGTAGTCCCGGGAACGTTCTGAAAAGTATCCAAGAGTTCTGCGGCGCGGCGCGCGCGCCAAAAGTTAAAAAAAAAGAGGCACAACCCCCCACCACTCTGGGCGTTGCGTGTCCCGACTTCGCCACTTGGGCTGCACCTTCGGCTGCAGCGCACACGCCTCGCGCGCCTCCTCCTTGCGAGCCTCGCCTCTCTTGCAGGCGTCTCCGGGTCGGAGAGTCCTCGCTGTTCTCGGGGCACCATGCCCAATGACGACGCATTCAACAAGCCCTCGGCGCCGTCCGAGGCCCCGCACGCTCCCGGGGCGCCGCCGCAGGGCAAGGCCGGGGGCTTCGGGAAGGCGGCCGGGGCGCTGCTGGGGACCGCCTCGGGTGCGGGAGCCGGGGGCAGCGGCGGCGGCTCGGGCTCGGGGGCGTCGGGCCTGGGCGCGGCGAGCAAGAAGTCCCCGAGGCTGCCCAAGTGCGCGCGCTGCAGGAACCACGGCTACGCGTCGCCGCTCAAGGGCCACAAGCGCTTCTGCATGTGGCGGGACTGCCAGTGCAAGAAGTGCAACCTGATCGCCGAGAGGCAGCGCGTGATGGCCGCGCAGGTGAGTGTGGACGTCGGGGGGAACCCGGGGTAGGTCGCGAATTTGGGGGATAAAATCCTCCCTTGCCTGGCCGGCGCCATGCGGAGTCCGTTGTCGGGAGGGACGCGGCGGTGTCCGCCGACGGTCGCGGCGCGCTGGCTCGGTCTCAGATTCCACCCGTCGAGCGGAGAGTTAGTTGCGGGGTTCGCTCGTTCGGGGCTCCTGGGGGTCCCTGACCTCGCGCCCCACCAGAAGTTCGCTCCACTCGGGAGCCCTGAGCCTGTAAACGAGCTGATAGTTGGGGGATTTGCTGTCTTGGGGGTTTCGGAGATCTCGGACCCCGTCGGTCGCGCAGAGAGTTGCGGGGTTCATACTCGGGATCTCCGAGGCAACCCCCTAAGGGAGAGTTGCGGTGCGTGGGGTGGGGACTCGCTTCCTCGGGGGTCCCCGGGATCTCTGCCTCCGGCCGCCGAGCAGAGAGCTGCGTTGCGGGGTTCGCGTCGCTGGGTGTCCCAGACCCCGCCCCCAGCAGAGTTGCGGGGTTCGGGAGCTGAGAGCGCTTACGGGAGGGTCCCCGCGCAGTTTCGGTTAGTCCCCTGCTGCTTATACGGGGGACATGTTGGGAAGGTCTGTGTGTTTTTCTGTTCTGGAAAAATCCATGTAATGGACGCCATCGTGGCGTTGGCCTTCCTGTTATCTTGGCGCACTTTTCGCATTCGTCTCCGGTAGATCGAGGCTGCGTTCCTCAGCCATTTTGAGCACGATGGGAATTTTATTTCGTTTTTCTTTTGAAGAAAACGATCTCAACTCAAGTTACTCTCTTGTAAATTTTAAAGCTGCACTTATTTTTAAAAAATATGCGCAGGAAAAAAAATATGCTCGGGTTTGAGGTTTTGACTCTCGTTCTTGGTTTAAAAAAAAAAAAACACAAAAACGCTCCCTAAGCAGGCTAGTAATTCAGCATCTTAACGCAAAATTAACCTCTTTGGTACACTAAGAGGACTTTTAAAAGAGAATAAATACATTCTTTCCAGCTAAAGCTTGTTTCATCTTCTTAAAACACGTTATTTAAATTGAAAAGATACCAAGGAAATGTTTACCAACAATGTGCTACTTTTGATTAAGAAGATGTTAATATCCTCCACTGAAAATGTTTTTAGATAAGAACCG
Source organism: Myrmecophaga tridactyla (assembly GCA_004026745.1). Lineage (NCBI taxonomy): Eukaryota > Metazoa > Chordata > Mammalia > Pilosa > Myrmecophagidae > Myrmecophaga > Myrmecophaga tridactyla. Next base: position 2,654 of record PVIY010024940.1, read on the forward strand.
AGACTCCAAAACCTTATAAAGATGATACACTTTTTATGTACATCGGGTTTTAGAAAATGTGTTTTAAGCCAGATACATTTAGGCTTCACAGAGTTCAAGTGAAGGCATGAAAATAAAGGTGACTTCCTTAGTTTCTCCACAGGTGTTTAGCTTAATTTATAGTGGATGGAAAGAATATTCTGGGTATAAGATTAAAATATCTCACTATGAGCTGACTGGAAAAAAAAGAGACATTTAATTATATTTATAGGTAGAAAAAATCCTGAACTTTGAGTCTTTGGTTTAAATATTTGGTGTGGAGAATATGCTCTAGGGGGGAATTTTCCTTAAAATGTAATAGAAATATTTATTGTTATAGAAGCACTGATTTTGGATAAGCTTTATTAATAGGGAAACTAATTTTTAACAAGACTGCTATGTTAAATGCAAAAGCACCTCAGGATTCATTTAAAAATGTGAAATTATCAGTATTTTCCACACTAGAAAAAAAAACTACCACTTGTTCTGTGGTAGATGAATCCTTAAAAATTCAAATAACAACAATTTTGGGGCATTCTCAAAATAGTTTGCAATTGATTTTAGAGCTAATAATTGTTATTTTTAATCAATTTCCTCCTCCCAGCTTAAATACTGTTTCCTAACGAAAATCCTGAGAACTTTGTGAAAGTGTCCTTGGTTTATGCTTATAGATAAATACCCTGTGCACTTTGTGTGTGCATAGGATTAGTGTAAATCAGAATGTAAGTATGCATTGACATAGTTCAGTATTTAAATTAATTTACATATTATTATTATTTCTGATAAAATCCTTAATATTCTGTCTGTTAGCCTCTTGGTTAATAATCGAAAATTCAAGATTTAAGTTTATTTAACTTTAAATAAGTGATTAAGTTTAGTTGTTTTTCTCTAAGTTGAGGACTCGTTTTGTTAGGAGTAAAATTTCTTCTGAATTAATTAGTTTTCTACATTTGGAGAACAATTTTCCTGTAACAAAATATAAATGGTAGTTGTGTTTCTGGTTTGCCATTTCAGTTTCAAAGTTTGTCTTTTATTTGAGCCTCTGAGGCACAGACAATCGCCTTAAAATTTCATTGTTACCAATAGTTAATTTCACCAGAAAGTCTCTTTTTGTTGTTGTTGGATGAAGTAAGCAAAAATACCTTTTTTTTTTTCCTTGTAAGCATCTCTTTCTGACTTTTAACAATGTTATTTAAAAGAAGATCAATGAAGAGTTTCTGAGGTGGGTTAGATCCTTTCCAGCCCTCAGTGGAAACTCTCCTTGCCTCCTGCCTGAAATATCACACACCCAAATCTTCTTCCCTTCTCTCACTCCAGCCTCTCCACCCTCCAGGGCTTTTCTCCCAATGGAAGATTCCAGGCCTCTTTCCCCATTACTTCCCCACACACTTCCTCCATGTTAGGCAAGAAGGGCTCTGAAGTTTCCTAAGTAGCCCCTGCCTTTCCTGAGCACCTTGTTCTGGATTGTTCTGTCCTTTCATCCTCACCTGTCTTAAGTCCTACTCCATCCTATGTTCATGGCCGGGTTCAGATACCACCTCTCTAGCTGAGTCTTATGTGTCAATTACACCACTATCTCTGAATGTCTTCTGTAAGATTGGCTTGCACCACTTTTGCACTATTTATCACATTTTGCCTTGTATTATACATTCATGTTTGCTTGTGTCCTGTTTCTTATTTTAAACAGAGAGAGTACCTTGGGATATAAACGAATCCTACCATATCTTACTGTTCCCAGTACAGGGCCTTTTACTTATTTGTAGGGTGAAGGAATGAGTTACCCCATTCTCCTTCCTTCCTAATCCATCAGTGCTTTTGACTTTTTCTACTCTTTGTATTACACTCCTCTTCTTGTTTGACTCTACCGTTTTTCCTGATCTTCCCTGGCCAGGCTTATTTCCTGTTATTCCACGTGCTCATTTGTTTAACACTTTCTTTCGAGCACCTACTATGAGCCAGAATTTGTTCTAAACCCTTTCTCAGCTTTGGCAGCACATCATAGTCAGCTGGGTAGCTTTCAAAGGAAATTAGTGATACCCATACCTCACCCCTGGAGCTAGTGAATCATTGCATCTGGGGAAGAAGGGGGTTTCTGTGTTTTTGGTGAAGCTGCACAAGCAATTCTAAAGGGCTGGAGGGTGACCTGCTGCCCTGTGCTTCCAGGTGGCCCTGAGAAGGCAGCAGGCCCAGGAGGAGGAGCTGGGCATCAGCCATCCCATCCCACTGCCCAGCGCGGCCGAGCTGCTGGTCAAGAGAGAGAACAACGGCAGCAACCCTTGTCTGATGACTGAGAGCAGCAGTTCCTCGCAGCCACCGCCAGCTAGCACCCCCACCACTGCAGCTTCAGGTAACCTGGGGCCTGCGGGGCACGGCAGGGGTGGACAGGAGGGAAGAGCAACGGTTGCGGCGACAAAAGCGGTCTCAGGACCACCCTAAGCCACTTAGAGCTCAGAGTAGGAAAGAGTGGAATCCCAAGGCTAGACCTTACCTAGGGGAATAACTCATCTTATTTTCGCAAGCAGCTTCTGAGGTAGCAATTATTATCCCCATTTTAGAGGTAAGGAAATCAAAGTAAATAGTAAAGAAACTGCCACCAAATAAAGTTTGGCTGAGCTGGCATTCAGTACAGGCTGGTCTGGTCCCCAAACCCATGATTTTTCCATTTCACTTGCCTGTGAAGAGAGGCTGTGGGACGAATGGCATTTTGCTCTGAAAAGTAGATACCTGTGATTGTTCAGGGGTTGAGGTTTAATCCTCAGAAGGAATTTAGGTCCAGAGGACAAATAGGAACGATGTTAGGGGCACACGGGGCTGTAGCCACTTGTCTTCAGGAGAAGGAAGTACAGGGGCAGGCCAGAGATAGATAAATGCCAATGCTGGGTCTTTTGTCAGGCACTGGAGGTTGGACTCAGGATGTTGCCTGCTGTCCTGCAGTTCACCTTGGTGGAAGGGATGTGGTTCAACGTCAGAATTTGATTGGAGGCTCCAAGATAGAGAGCTTTAGAGAAGGATGTCGGGCTAGCTGGAGTTCAGAATGACAAAGAAGTTCTTGCAGGATATTTCAGGGTGGTGATAGGGAAAGTTACAAACAGAAGCAGCAAGAGAGCAAAATAGAAGGTTCAGGGTCAAGAAGGTTGTGACCAAATTCCCTGTCTTTGCCTCTGGAACTGATAGACCGTGGAGTCATTCTGGGGTCTGGACACTCAAAGGGAGGGTTGAAGCCAGTGGTGTGTCTGGGCTCATTTGCTCAGGCTGGGTGGGAGGCATGGCTCCGGGAGACTTTGCCTTCCAAAAGAAGATGGGGTGTGATCTGCTAGCCACCTCATCTTTGGGACACAGGTGCCTCATACAGCCTCATTACAGGACTTAAACTTCTTGACTTGGGATCGATAATAACTCCAGGGACTGAGTGAGGAAGAGGAAAACAGAAATACCAGTAGAAGGAAAATACATAATATGGAGAGTGAGAAAGGGAGAAAGAGGAAGGGAGGGAGGGAGGGAGACAGAGAGACTCTAAAGAGAGACCTGAAGCTTTTATGAAGCAAATGGAGTTCAACTTCTAGAGAGCTTGATACTACCAAATATGTAGCTAATTTGAAATTTTCAGAGACCAGAATTTATTTAAAATTATTTTTAACTTTATTCAGGTAAATGGTACACGTTTATAGGGTGCTAAGGAATATTCAGTGAAAGCTCGTTATTCCTCCAGCACCAGCCTGCAGCTCTCTCTGTATGTCATTCCGGGATTGTTTGCTGCACATTGAAGCTTATGTGGACTGTCCTTTTCTTTCTTTACCCTTTTCTTTCTTTACATATACATGTAAACTTAATGGGAGTGTACTATTCCCACTCATGTGCAATTAGCTTTTTTCCCTTTCATTTAATAGAGCTTGGAGATCTTTTCACATTAGCATATAGAAATGTTATTGTTGTAATGGCCTGGTGTTCCATTATATAGATGTGGAAGACCAGGGTTCCAAATCTTTTAGTGAGAGGAGAAAGTCATAGGAGTTGTCTTTGAATAGTAGAATTATAGCCTTCTGGCTCACATAGGTGGCAAGTCACTAGCTTTCTCCTTTCTAATACCTAATGTGTAATGTTTCCTAGGCCAGTAGCTTGGTGAAATTTAGTTGATTTCTGTGCCCTTGAAGTCTCTTAGTTATCTCCGTTTGCCTCCTGCAAGAAGAGAAGAGTGAGCAATGCCCAAGAATTACTGCTTGATTATTAACTACAGTCTAAGGACTCTGCGAAGGAAATTGAATTTACCAAGCTGTTGTTTCACCTAATGGAAAACGGGCTGCTCTGAATAGTATAGTGTTTGTTAGGAGAAAGTCTCCACGGTCCTGAGTCATTGACCAAACTTCCTTGAATAATGGGTGTAAAAAATTTTTGTTATTTTCACCTATGATTGTGGATATTACTGGGAAAGAAACGTCTTGTTCAAAGAGCACTCTATTCATAGCTTTTTCTGGTATTACCAGGATCAGATGTTAGCAGGGGCACCATTGATTAGCAAATACTTTCTTCACAGCTATTTTTGGAGCACCCAGGAAAAAAATAAATAAATGAGCTTTTTTTTGGCTGTTACACAAACTAATAGCAACTTCAGCATTTTCTTTGTGTTTTTATTTTTTGGATTTTAGCATAAACTTTTTAAAAAATTTCAAAGATTATCAAAAGTCTTTTTAAAAAGTCCCCTAGGCAATCTTTTTCTTTGTAAATTTGGGCCCTTCTTTGCTTTTGCTTTAAATTTCATTGTGGCAACTTATATGACATAAAATTTGCCATTTTTAACATCTTTTTAATGTACAGTTCAGTGGCATTAATTACACATACGATGCTCTGTTGCCACCACTACCATCTATTTCCAAAAACTTTTTCATCACTCCAGCCAGTAACTCTGTTGGCCACCCCCCTTTTTTAAAATTGTGAAATATAAATACAAAAAGCAATGAATTTTGAAGTACATTTTAACAAGTAGTTATTGAACAGATTTCAACGTTTGGTAAGGGTTACAGTTCCACAATTTCAGGTTTTTGCTTCTAGCTGCTCCAAGATACAGAATACTAAAAAGAAATATCGATATAATGATTCAGCAGTCATACTCATTTATTAAATCCTATCTTTTCTGTTCTAACTCCTCTTTCTCATTTGAGTCTTTTCCTAATCTTTGGGAATATTTGGGTTATATGTTGGGCCCCTTTTTGTTTTATTTTATGTTTTGCTTTTCCTTCGGCCTCATGTTACAGCCAGTGAAATGTTGTTTTACTCAGTACTTATGCTGATATCTGCATAGCTCCTTGCCTCTAATTTTTTTTTTTTTTTAGTCCAGAAACTGTCAGATGAAGGGTTGCATTGTAGATCATTTGGTTCTGCGTGTGTGTCTTTGTCAGTAAGGACCTGAATGTTATCTCTCTGGGGCCCTCCCTTTGGAAGCAGCCTGGGCTTCCATGCACGCTCACATGCACACTCCCCCAGAGCTAAGCACCTCCTACCTTCTCAGACCTGAGGACTCAGACTGGGTCTTGCCCATGGCCCTGTTTTACTCACCTGCTGTTGGAAGGGTCAGCCCTGTCCGTGCCTAGTAAACAGAGAGGCCCCTCCTTCACTTCTCTTCCTTGGTAGTAATTCTGCTTCAGCATGCAGCCAAAACACACGTCAGTAGGGGAACACATTTTGTTGTGTATGTTTGAAGTGCTTAAAGCCTCACAGACATGGAAAATGGTCATTTGATAATGGGCTCTTGTCCCCATGCAGTTTTTCCTGGTAAGAAATGTGGGTGATGAGAATTTAGCAGTTGAAGAGATTGAGTTATTTAAATTTAAGAATGTCATTTCAGTTTTACTTTCGCAGTTTTCAAGTATTGTTTGTAAAGAAGCACTTCATTTAAATGAACGATCAAAACATTATATCCAAATTGGATTGGGAGTTTATTTTAAAGGATTCTGGCCATTTCTGTGAGACGAGCATCATTTGATTTACAGAGCTCTCAACTTAAAGTAGGATAGTAAATTCTGTAGATACTTGGTTTAAAAGGCTTCTATTCAGGGTGGGCCATGGTGGCTCAGCAGGCAGAGTTCTTGCCTGCCACGCTGGAGACCTCGGTTTGAATCTTGATTCCTGCACATGGCCAAAAATAAAAACTTTTGGATCAAAGCAGTCACAAATTTTATTTTCCAAGCCAAAGAAATTTCCAGGATATCCAAGAAAGCAAACCCCCTTAAGTTGACGCAACATTTGGAGGCTTGAATGAAAGAAAACGCTTAAGATTAATGGGACTGGTGGTTTTGATAGCTTGTTTTTTTAAGAAAATAATGCCTCAATTTTATTTTTTTCAAGGGCACTTTTTGCTTACCTGTCAAATACAGCACTTGAATTGGTTTGATAGAAATTCTCTGGATGGTATTTCAGTAAAGCAGTTACACAGGAGGTGGCCTCCTAGTCTACCTTTGTCTAGAAAGGAAATTTAGAAAATAATTAGTTACAAAAAGGTAAATACAGAGTTTAAAACCACAAACTCATTTTATAACAGCATCTGTTAAACACATGAAAAACATTTTACAGTTATTATCTAGTTTACATTTATGCATCTCTTGTGAAAATGGGATCCTTAAAGGCAGGGTTTGTATTTTGTTCAACATTTTATTCATCTGGTGCCCAGCACAGTAATTGGCTTTCTAGTGAAGGGGTCAGGATCTTTGCTGAATTAACGAATAGTAATGGTTATCTTTGAAGAAGAGTTTTAAAACTCTAAATTAGTGAACAGAACCCACCTGCACAAATCAGAGCATGAGATCATTGTTGTTCAATGTGCAGTTTTGTTTCATTATGTTTTACATATTTATCTGGACTTTTTTAAATGGTAAAAATTCTAACTTAATTTTTAAGTTCGGTTATATAATTCACGTACCATACAATTCAGCCATTTAAAGTTTACTATTCACTGCTTTTTGGTTAATTCACAGGGCTTTACAGCTATCACCAGATTCTGATTTTAGAACATTTTTGTTGCCTCCTGAAAGAAATCCTGTGCCCCTTAGCAGCCATTCCTCATGTCCCTATCCCCAGCCCTAGGCAACTGTTAATCTACTTTCCGTCTCTATGAATTTTCTGTTCAGGATGTTGCTTATAAAGGGGATCATATAATATGTGACATTTTGCGTTTGGCTTTTTTCACTTGGCATAATGCTTTCAAGGTTGATATGTTAATATTTCATTTCTTTTTATGATCAAACGACATTCCAATTATGGATATGCCGCATTTTGTTTATCCATTCCTTGGTGGATGGACATTTGGGTTGTCTCCACTTTGGGGCTGTGATGAATAAAATGTTGCTGTGGACATTCACGTACAGGCTTTTGTGTGGACATGTAGTCATTTCTCTTGGGTACAGACATTGGAGTGAAATTTCTGGGTTTCATGGCAACTCTATGTTTAGCATTTTGAGGAACTGACAAACTGTTTTCCAAAGCAGCTACATCAATTTACATTCTCACCAGCTGTGTATGAGGGCTCCAGAAACGTCAAACTTAAGATTTTTTAATTTCAGAAGTGAGATACCACCATTCTGGCAAACACAGCAGAGACAGAACTAACTTGAAAGTCTCTTTGATGACTAGGTCATAAGGGATTCTCTAGGGTTTGCATTTTATTATCACTAGAAATAGGTTGATATTTAGTCTTTTAAACATTTCCTTACTTTCCTCATAATCACATACAGTTTGTAGTGAAAGGAACAGTGTTTGGAGAAGTAAAACATTTCGTAAGGGATTTGGGGATGGGCTTGCTTTCTTGTAGCCCTATTATTGGCTGATAGAAATACTGGTCTGCGTTAGGAAAGGCTGAAGCAATTTTTCAAACCTCAGGTGACATGAGTTTCTTCAAAACGAGGAATACGAAACCATTGCCCTGGAAAGTAGGCAACAATATTTTTTAAACTTTGGATTTCTGAAAATTGGAAGATCACTATTTCTCTAATGGGGAAAGCAAAAGAGAAAGCCTGAGAGTTGGTGAGAATGGACAGTTGTCCTTCAGGTAAACATTGGAACGATGGTCATTCACAGACTGCTTTGGGATTTACTGCCACAGCTGATCACAGTGTTGGAGAACCATGGATGGTGGTGCTGGGTATTGCCATCGTGTGATGTGGCCATGTTCATGCAGCCTTGGGGGATCTTTTAGAATGTCAAGAAGCTCGCCATTGTCTTCATTTTCATTTGTCTCCTCAACAGCAGCCCCCTGTAGTCCTTCAGCCATGTATTCTTGTTTATCTGCTGATTTCTGGATAACCTTTTTTTTTTTCCCCAAGGCTTAGTTTTAATTTTTCTCCCCTATCGTCTTGTTGACCATCTCCTCAGCCACATCCAGCTCTTTGGGTCCTGGGGACATCTTTCTGTCCCATCTGTTTTTTTCCTTACTACTTTTGACTGGGGGCAGCCTTTTCTGCAGCCCAGCTCCCTTCAAAGCTTTGTGGTGTTTGCAATCCCCCTGTAGATTCACTTGAGATAAGATGAGTCCTTTTCTTTCCTGCAGCAGCCTTTCTTTTCTCGCTTCCTCCTCTCCTTTCCAGCTCCCAAATCTTTTACTTTAACACTGACTTCTCTTTTTGTTTTATACACTGGTTTAATCTTTGCCTCTGGGGTGATAGGGACTCTGACATCTCTTAAGGGATTGAAGTTCATAGGAAGTGGGGAGAAGCAGGGAAATGTAAACTAACACCTTATGCAGGATGCTATACATGCCATACCTTTGTCGTTTGACCCAGGCTCTGAGCCTGGGGAGTGCTCTTGGTTGTATCATGTAGCAAAGAAATAACCCCTACCCCCCACCCCCGTGGCTCTAGCTGCTCTCTTATTGGTTTTTGACTTGTCACGGCTCCCTTTAAGGATTGTTATTAGCAAATGTACAAATGCAGATCTGAATTTCTGCTTCAGCCTGAAGATGTCTTACTTCTCAACCTATACAAAAATCCAACCTGATAACCTTTTTAATTCCCCTGAGAAAAGTCACATAAATACTGATCACTTTTGCAGAATCACATTACATTTCAAACCCAATTTACCCTCGTCTCATGTCTGTAGGCAGATCTCATAGTTGCAATCTTGTCTTCTTGCACAATACCAGCAAACATGCTTTTCAAAAAAAATGCATTAGATTCCTAAAGCCTACTTGTTTTTATAAAAACATATCAATTAAGTGGTTTGGTGGTAGAATGCTTTCCTTCCGTGTGGAAGACCCAGGTTTGATTCCCAGATCATGTACCCCCTGCGCCCCCCCCCAAAAAAAGTATCAAGTAAATATTATAGTAATAGCAGATTTTTAAAATTTTTATTGGCAGTGAGAATTCTTAGATTTTTCCCAGTCATCCATTATCAGTTCAATTCCATGTATACTAATAGATGACTTTTAATATTGATTTCAGCATGTATAAAACTATTCCCTTATTTTTGCACCACCCTTTACTCTGGTTCTGAGCTTTAGGAGGTTATCTAAAATACAGAAGATGTATTAATTTAGTGAAGCAAATTGGATTCATTAAACACTGATAAATGTTTTCCAGAATGAACTGAATTCATCTTTGCTCCTTAGTCTGCTGTCTGAACAAGATTTCCTCCTCTCTTCCTTCTTCCTTCCCTTTCTTCCTTTTATTTTTCATGCATGCATTCATTTATTCAACAAACCTTTAACTGCTTCGGGCCAGACCCTGTTGTATGCCCAGAGGTACCGCAGTATATAAAACACCTTTGTCCCATGGGTGTTGTGGTTCTAGGGGGGAGACGGTGATAAATAAGGACACTGATAAATAAGCAAAAGATTGTCAGGAAGTGTACATGCTATGGAGGGAGACACAGAGGCGTGGTGGGTGCTGTCTGCGGGGATGGTGTCTGTTTTAGGTGGGGGTGGTCAGGGAAGGAAGGCGTCTCTGAGGAGGTTAAACTGGAGCCAGTCCTGACTGATAATAAGCCATTCCCCTGGAGATCTGGGGAGGAGCCGCAAGGGGAGAATGAGCTTAGAGAAGAAAGGCAGCCAGTATGCTGGATTCCTGAGAGCCAGGGGGAGACGGCGGTGGGGCCTGCATCATGCAGGGCCTTGTGGGCCATAGAAAGCTTTGGGACTCTATTGGGAGTGTGATGGGAAGTCATCGGAGTGCTGAGTAGTGAATGGCATGATCTGATTGACTTTCCTAAAAGATCTCTCTACTCTTGTGTGGAGTGCAGTTGGAAGGGAGAGGAGTGGAGTGGGGGTCGATTAGAAGGCTGTGCAATTGCCCACGCCAAGGAGAGAGCTGCTTGCACAGGGTTAGTGGTAGTAGCGACGGAAGGAAGTGGTTGGACACGGAGTTTGTTGTAGAGATAAATTTATGGATGGTACTGGTAGATATTGTCAGTGGCACTCCATCCAGAGAGCAGCTTCCACAGCTTTGCCAGAGCTAGACTGTTATTGGGATTTGTCAGTCCAACAGGTGAAGAAGTTATATGCCCATGTGGTAGGTGGAATAGCAGCTCCCCGCCCCAAAATGTCTACCTTCTCATCCCTCGAACCTGTGAAGATGTTCTCTTATATGGTAGAAGGGAGTTTGCAGATGTGAGTAAATCAGGGATTTTGAAATGGGGAGAATATCCTGGATTTTCCAGGTGGGCTCAGAGTAATCATGCGAATCCCTAAAAACTTTGGAGAACCTTTCTAGGCTCAGAGATGTCCTGATGGAAGAAGAGGCTGGAAAAAATTTGAATCGTGAGAGGGAATTGACTTGCTATTGCTGGCTTTGAAGATGGAGGGAGGGGGCCACAGGCCAAAGAATGCACTCTACAAATGGAAGAGCCTGCAGTTCATAGCCAGCGTGGAATTCAGTCCTGTAACCTCAAGGAATTGAATTCTGCAAACAACTTGAATAAGAGCGAGGAAATGGATTTTTCCCCTGGAGCCTTCAGAAAGGAACTTGGTCTAACACCTTGATTTTACCTGGTGAGACCTATGTCAGACTTGTGACCCACAGAATATATATTTGTGCTGTTTTGAGCCAAAAGTTTGTGGCAACTTATTATACAGCAATAAATAACTGATACAGACAGTATATTTTATAATCTACTTTTTTCTTATTATGAGTGAGGTTGAATATCATTTCTTAAATTTAGGGGCTGTGTGCATTTCTTTTTCTCTGGACCATCTGTGATGTTCTTTGTCCATTTCTCTATTTAATTTCCCCTCCAGTATCTAGGAGTTCCTGGTTTATTATGGAGTTTAGCCCTTTGTCTGTGATATGAGTTGCAACTGCCCCCCCCCCCCCCCGTACTTGTTATTTCAAGCAGTGGGACTCAATGAGATAGATGCACTGGAGACAGACTATAGGGAAGAGGTGTCCAAGGACTGAGCCCTGGGCATCACATTCAGAGGCCAAGCAGAGGAGCAGAAGGTGGCAGCTTTTCCAGGTTCCCATTAGCAGGTCCCCTTTGTTAGGCCAAGTGGAAATGGCCGAGGAACAGCTGAAACCTTTGTGTTCTTTGTATTTTCCAGCTTCTCCTTCAGTTCCGTTTTAGCCATGAGCAGCTTTCACGTTCAGTGAAAGGCACCGGTAATTAAACCATCTCACAGTCCTGCCCAGTCTCACGGTCTAGACATTTCAGTATTACTCTTTTGAAAAATGGGGTTTACTGTCTGTCAGATATTCAGATTCCTAGAGACTAAACTTATTCTTATAAATATTACCTGTTTGTATGGAATTTAGGATACACTTTACCCTTCGGGTATTTCCAAGTAATTTGCTTTCACTGACGTGGAAGGTGTTCAGGTCATCCTTTCCCTGGTGAGCAGTTGAATATCAGTAGCTATTTCTCCATGCCAGTGCCAGGTTTGTCCCTGAGAGAATGGCATATGGTGGTAGAAACTTGATTAAAGGCCTTAAAGATTGAAAACACCTGGAAAAGGGCTTGCCATTATTTTGAAAACTATATCAAGCTCCATGCCATGGGAAGAACCTAAGAGCTGGGGTCGAAAGACCCGGCTCACTCACTTGCCACCTCCTGGATTTTGGGCCTTTCAACTTAATTTCTTTAGGTGTTCATTTCTTCATCTGTGAAATGGCTAAAATAATAATATCCTGCCTGCTCTATCTCACAGAATTGTTATGGTGCTAAACTAAGATATTGTGGTAGAATGGATTGTGTGCCCCAGTTTGGACATGGTCTTGGTCTTATTCTGGTGGGGATGGATGCATTGTAAATAAGATCTCTTCAAGGTGTTACTTCAGGTAAGTTATGTTCCTATGGAATCGGGTGGTTGGGCTTCAATCTATATTACCTGGAGTCCTTCATAAGCAGAGTGAAATACAGATGGAGAAACAAGCCACAGGGAGCAGCCGGAAGGTAGAAGACAAAGGAGAAGACACCGCCATTTGCATTGCCATGAGACAGAAAAGCCAAGGACCAGGGATCGTCAGCAGCCAACCCTAGAATGCCATAGTCTTCAGGGAGAAAACCTTACCTTGCTGATGCCTTGATTTTGGACTTCTTCTAGCCTCAAAACAGTGAGCTAATAAATCCCTGTTGTTTGAGCCAACCCATTGTATGGAATTTGTCTTAGCAACTGAGAAACTAAAGCAGGTAATTAGTGAAAAATCTTTGTAAACCATGATGAAGGACATAAACATGTTGGAGAACTCCAGTCGCAAGTACTAACGTGGGAAGTGGTTGAATGACCCTGGACATGATCTACCCTGTAGCCACAGACTGGTTTTTGAAAAATAAAGCTACATGAATTGATTTAATATGAATTCCGTCTTTGGGTGTGGATTATGTACCCATCATATTTCCATACCCGCTTCCCACCCCAGCCCCCAGGCGTCTCAGAGATCTGTCTTAAGGCTCAGCTGTAGTAAGCATATGAAGCCCTCACCCTAGAAGATAAGTAAGTTTTCCCCTCCTTTTCATGGCCTTGCTTTTCTTTTTCGACTTTGTTGACGTTCCTACTGTATGTCTTCATTGTTAGCCATCTCTTATCCTTTCTAACAGAAGTGGGGAGTGTTGTGTAACCACACAAATAGGCCGGGCTCTGAGGTTAGGAAGGCACCTTACGCAGAACAGGTCCAGCACCGTGAAGGTCCTGCTGGCCCTCCCAGCTGAGACAGAAGGCTCATATTTAGAAACCACCAAGGCGTATGCTTCTCGCATTAAGAAGCGTGGAGTGCGGGAATCAGCCCAGATCTGTTGGGGTGCAAGGGATGTTGTAGCATTTTAGGCACTCTGATGTCACTGTCAAGAAGAAATGTGAAGAAGCCGAACTCCTCTGTCTCACTGCTGTCCACTGCTAAGGGGGTCTGCTGGTGTCTAAGGCAGTATTTTTTGCATGTTTATTTTAAGAACTTTTTATTTTTAAAAACACTGTTAAATCTGTGTTTCTAATAAAATCAGGTATTTTATTAGAAAGCGCTAGGGAAATCTCAAAGACACGGTTCTGCTAAGGTACTGATCCAGAAGGCAGTGGATGGGCAAGGATGAGTAAGCAGAAGCCGTCTCTCCCTGGCATGCTGGGCACGCTGGGCACGCGGTCTGAGACTGCCACAGCCGGTCGCCCAGCCCCGTGGGCAGCCCCTGGCCATCCTCCCTCCTACCTCTTCGAACCCCGTTCACCCACTTGATGAGGGAGCTGCCGATTGCCCTTATCACTCTCTCCCTCGTTTTTTATCTGGGAGATGGAGTTATGAGTTATAGGAGAAAAGGAGTGAGAAGCACATCAAAGAATGTTTTGTGTGGCTCTTGAATAAGGGGCCTTATTGGCTTGCGGTTGTTAGTTTTGAGTGTGCTGTTTCCAGCCTGAAGCACCTGGGGTTTGTTTTTCTCAAAAAAGATGTAGATAAAACTAGAGAATCCAGGGGAAGGGCAACAAAAATGATGTAAGACTTGGAGAGAAGGATAATAACAGTCTATAAATATTTGAAAGGTAATATAAAAGAGGGAGACAGGTTATTTACAGCATCAGAGAGGAGTTTGACAGTGAACAAAAAAAGCTTGTGTCTAGGAGCAGGGAAAATTGGGTAGTGCTGCAAAAAGCAAAGCTTAATAAGGGTGAGTAAGCAAAGAAATGTAATTCTCATGTTAGGCTGTGTTTCCAGGAGGTGGAATAGCAGGAATAGATACTGTGGAGTCGAGGACCCATGTGGGCCTGGGACTAGCCATCCCCTAATTTCTCTTGGGTAAAGGTGACAGAACCGGCAGTGCTAAATTTGTCATTTGTTTACTTCCCAAGTTTTTTGAATTATGCCCTCAGAGGTGGTGATAATAATTACAGTCCCAATTTTACTGAGTATCTGCTTCACGCCAGGGAGTACCATAGCTGCTTTTAAATTTATATTCTCATTTTGTCTTTACAGCAATCCTATAAAGCGGGAACCGTTTTCTCCATTTTACTTCTAAGGAAATTGAGGTTCAATAATTAGCTCAGGATCACACAAGTGCTGGGTGATGGGGTTCAGATTCAAAGCCAGGTCTCTGACTGCCAGCCCATGGCAGTGCTCACGGCCTGGTCATCACCATCACGCTAGTAGTAATTTGGGGTTCAGTGGGAAGCCAGGTCAGCAGCTCAGGTAAACCGTCTGTACCCAGGTACAGGGGTAAGTAAAATAATTGATTTCCATTGCTCCCTTCCCACATCCCTTCCCAGTCTTTACCCAGTATAAGTAAGGGCTATGCTTTTTAATTTATTACATTTTATCATTCCGTAAATTCAGTTATGCCCTTAGTCATCCTTGTAGTTATATAGAGATCTGTACACTCTCATTTTGGAAAGAAAAATTTTGTAAGATCAGCATCATCCTGGGCCTTACTTGGTAGTTGTAGTGGGGATCCCTTTGTGGTACTCTGTACATCCTTTGGCTTTTTGGATCTGATACTGAATAGTGTCCAGTGTATTAACGATGACTAAAAAGCAGAACAGAATGCACACAATTAACTTACTCAGTATAAGGTGTCTGAGTTTTATATGTCATTGCAAAAGGTTATGGAACATGGGATCAAAAGGCCTAGGTTTAAATCGGTCTCCAGCTACTGCCATATCCCTTTGTGTATCAGGGGCCCCTCTGAGCCATCCACCTCCTCTGCAGGAGCAGAGTAGTTCCTGTCTGCGAAGCCTCCTACGGTTATTATGCATGGTACAATGATAAATGTAAATGGTTGTGTATAAATGAAACATAACATTGAAGTTAAAAGTTAGCATTGTTTGAATTAGCTCTATTTTTGTAGTGCAGCTCTTTTTGGTAAAAATCTGGGAGAATCTGTTTGACACCTTTAAGGGAGCTGGCGTTATTCACAGAGCAGTGCCACATTTTCATTAGGGGCAAACCAGAAAGGGCCCAGTGAGTGACACTCTGCTAAGACCATGACTTTTGCCTCTTCTTCCGCTTTCACTTTGTCTGCCTGTAGGTGAAGGCCAGGCTGGATTCCCTAGTCAGTCAGTGGCTGATGGTGTAGAAACCCGAAAGTGGCACGAGGCAGTGACATTTGCCATTTACACTTCTCACATTGCCAGCCGTGTTGGCTGTTTTGCTCAGGACTTGCCTTCCCTCTGGAGCTGTGTGCCTTTGAAAAATAAAGAGCTTTTTGATGTCTGTCCCCATGCTGTGGCTTCCAGTCATGGGCTCTAGTGAATTCCTCTCTAAACTCATCCCTAGATTACTTTTCTGTAAACTGTAATGATTTTCCTCTGGCCATATTTCTCCCAAGGTCTCCTATCTCAGTTACTTGTAAGGCTACTCCTACCCTCTCTTGTTCTCTTTGATCTTTTATAATTGGCTTAAAACTCTCCATATTTAATCTGCAGTGACTTTGTTTCTCCTCCCTATTTTTGCTTTTTCAGTCCCTGAAAATTTAATAATCTCTTTCTTATTATTTTCTTAATTTCTCTGAAGGGGCCATGTTTTTTGCCTCGCTGTTTAGTCTTTCCTCCTTGCCTACCCATTTGTTTTATTTTAGCCATTAATACAGACCTGCATTATGTGTGCATTTTAGATTGTAATAAACAAAGTCCTGCATGTTCTCTGGATTTGGTGAACTTGAGAGGTACACATTCGGCTGAACCTGAAGGCTCCTGCAAATGCCTATGGGGATGTGATAAGTGCCCGAGCCCCCCTCCCCACCCCACCCCTGCCTCCAGCTGGTGCTCAGTTAGTATTTGTTGAGTGAATTAATTTGTTGAGTTTTTGGAAGATTATCCTCTTGAAAATCTTTCTGAGGCAAATTATCATGACTTTGCTCAACTTGTAAGAAAGGATAGCTCGGTCAGCTCTCCTGTGGTTGATTTTTTGGTGAATCCCTCCTGTGACAGCAGCCAGACTCGTCTTTTCATTGAGTTCAGCTCCTCAGCACTGAAATGCTTTAAGCAATAGCAGGCTCTTTGCTAATAGCAGGCCAAGCTCATGACCACTTTCCTGGACCCTGTCTGGCCCAGGAGTGAAAAAGAAGCCAAGGCTCTGCCTGTTGTGTTGTTGAGGCTCAGGACTCTATCTTTTTTTTTTAACTTTTTTATTGTATAATATAACATATACAAAGCAAAGAAAGAAAAAAGCAATAGTCTTCACGGCACTCTTCAACAAGTAGTTACAGGACAGATTCCAGAGTTTGTCATGGGCTTCCATACCTTCCTCCCAGATTTTTCCTTCTAGCTGCTTCAGAATATAGGAGGCTAGAAGGCTTAAATACTTTTTTTATCATCACAATTGACTTTTCTTTTCGTGAAAAATAACATATATACAAAAAAAGCAATAAATTCCAAAGCACAGCACCACAATTAGTTGTAGAATAGATTTCAGAGTTTGGCATGGGTTACAATTCCAGAATTTTAGGTTTTTACTTCTAGCTGTTCTAAGATACTGAAGACTAAAAGAAATATCAATTTAATGACTCAGGATTCATATTCATTTGTTAAATCCTATCTTCTCTGTATAGCTCCACCATCACCTTTCATCCTTCCATCCCTCTCTTTAGGGGTATTTGGGTTATGGCCATTCTGTCTTTTTCACGTTGGAAGGTGCTGTCAATAATATGGGGTAGGGAGATGGAACTATCCGATGTTCTGGAGAGGCTGGGCCCTCTAGGTTTCAGGACTTACCTGGTCCAGGGACCTATCTGGAGGTTGTAGGTTTCTGGAAAGTTACCCTAATGCATGGAACCTTTGTAGAATCTTGTGTATTACCCTAGGTGTTCTTTAGGATTGGCTGGAACGGTTTTGGTTGGGATTTGGCCAGGACCCTACCTTTATCATCTTCTTTGACACTCTATAAAAAGTTTTTTTAAACTGGGCTTCATGGTTGGCTTCAGGAGTTCCCTTAACTCTTGAATTTGCCTTTCTCCTGAAAGGTGCCTCAACATTTCACTTCACTCTTCAAGGGATCTGTCACCAAAGAAATATTAAGAACTACTGCTTTAAGTTTGAACCAGTAGTGCTTTCCTGAAAAACACCAAGTTTCTCGTATTTCTGTACTTCCTTTGTCTTTCTGTTCATTTGTTTGCCTTTTCTCACTGATTTCTGAGTAAACATAAGGCTGAGATTCTTTTTTAGGCACTTATTTTAAATAACAGCTTTATTGCAGAATAATTCTCATACAATAAAATTCATTCTTTTAATGAATTCTTTTAATGGTTTTTAGTATATTCAGAGTTGTACAGCCATCACCATTATCTAATTCCAAAACATTTTCATCATCCCCAAAAGAAACCCAAAACCCCTTAGCCATCATTCCCTGTTCTCTCCTGTCCCCATCCTCTGACAACCATTAATCTGCTTTCTGTCTCTGTAGATTTGCCTATTCTGGCCATTTCATATAAATGGAATCATAAAATTTGTAGCCTTTTGTGTCTGGCTTCTTTCACTTAGCATAATGTTTTTGAGGTTCATCCATATTATGTATGTGTTAGTACTTTGTTCCCTTTTATTATTGAATAATACTCCCTTGTATGAATATACCACATTTTGATTATATCTTTATCAGTGATGCACATTTGGGTTACTTCCACTTTTTGGTTATTGTGAGTAAAGCTGTTATGAGCATTTGTTTACAGTTTTTGTGTGAATGTATGTTCATTCTGTTGGGTATGTATATATATATATACACACACACACACACACACACCTAGGAATAGAATTGCTAGGTCATATGGTTCCTCTGTGTTTAACATTTCAAGGATCTGCCAGACTGTTGCTCATAGCGGCTGCACTGTTTTACTTTCCCACCAGCTATGTATGAGGCTTCCAGTTCTTCTCCCTCACCAACGCTTGTCATTTGGCTGTCTTTTTTATTATAGCCATTGTAGTGGATGTGAAGTGGTATCTTATTGTGGTTTGATTTGCATTTCCCTAAAAACTAATGACATTGAGCATCTTTTCATGTGCTTATTGGTCATTTGCATATCTCCTTTGAAAAAATGTTATTCCGATCCTTTGCCCATATTTTATTGGGTTATTTGTCTTTTTATTAAGTTATGCTACTTTAAAAAAAATTGCTGTAATATTTAAAAAACAGGATTTCCCTTCTTAACCATTCTTGAGTGTACATTTCAGTGGAAGCAGTTACGGTCACAGTGCTATGCCACCATCGCCACCATCCGTTACCAAGACTTTCTCATGACTCCAGACAGAGACTCGGTACCATCTCCTAGTGCCTTACCCTGCCCCTCATAATCTCTGTAATCACTCTGTCTCTATTGATTTGCATGTTTTTGATGTTTTATGTAAGTGGAATCATACATTATTTGTCCTTTTATATCTGCCTTATTTCATTCAATATAATGCTTTCAAGGTTCATCCATGTTGTAGCTTCTATGAGAAATTCGTTCTTTTTATGGCTGAATAGTATTCCATTGTATGTAAATACTACATTTTGTTTCTCCATCATCTGTGAATGGACATTTGGATTGTTTCCACTTTTTGGCTATTGTTGATCTATTCTGCCATGAACATTGCTGTACAAAAATATCTGTTTGAGGCCCTGTTTTTAGGTCCTTTGGGCATCTACCTAGAAGTGAGTTTGCTGGTCATATGGTACCTCTGTGCTTAACCTTCTGAGGAACTGCCAAACTGTTCTCCACAGCTGCCGCACCATTTCACATACCCACTAACAATGTAGAAGGGTCCTAACTTCTCTACATCCTTGCCAACGCTTGTTTTCTGTTACGTTGACTTTTTTTTTTTGTAAGCTGTATCATGGGGTCACATTTCATTATTTTTCCGTGTGAATATCCCCCGTTTATTGTAGCACCATTTGTTGAATTTTTGTTTGGTTGTTTGGTTTGCTTGTTTGTATTTTGGGAAGAGCGTGGGTTGGGAATCGAATACGTTGGCTTTTAAATGCAATTATTCTCTATACCATTCAGTGTCCTTATGTATGGCTAGGTCTTGCGAGATGAGGGAGCAATCTCATTGTGCTCTGAGCTGTGCACTTTAATATATGCTAACTTGATTAGACAAACTGAACAACCAAAATGAAGGGAAGCCCAATCTCTGAGCAGTGGAAACCATGGAAAAGGTAAAGTGACAGGCAATGGGAAGATGTTGCTGAAGGGAAGAATTGTCTTCTGATGCTCTACATATTACCCCATTAGGAAGAATAAGGCTAATGATGACCTAGAGATAGAGAATAATCAGTGTACAGACTTAGAAGTGAGAAAAGAAAGAACAGGAGAATGAAGTTAGTGTTTCCCACAAAAAGCAATTATTAACAGAAAAGAAATATTATAGGAAATGGGCATTTTTAACCTTGAGGTGGAAAATACCTAAAAACTTTCAAGGAATAAAGCTATTTTTACAGACATGGTGACTATGTTTTCAGATTTCCCTAAAATTAAGTGGGGAAATAAGTTTAAAATGCAGCCCTCCTGGGACCTTTGTTGTTGCTCAGATGTGGCCTCAGTCTCTCTAAGCCCAACTCTGCAAGTGAAATCATTGCCCTCCCCCCTACGTGGGACATGACATCCAGGGGTGAAAGTCTCCCAGGCGACGTGGGAGAGGACTCCCAAGAATGAATCCAGACCTGGCACTGTGGGATCAACAATTACATCCTGACCAAAAGGGGGAAAAAGTGTAATTAATAAGACATCAGTGACAGAGAGAGTTCACATAGAGTTGAGGGGCTACTCTGGAGGTTGCTCTTATGCAAGCTTCAGGTAGATCTTGCTATCTGTCATAACCTGCCAACCCCAACCAGGACCATTCCAGTCAGTCCTAAAGAATACCTAGGGCAATATGTAAGATTCCACAAGGGTTCCAGGCACTAGAGTAACTTGCCAGAAACCTACAACCTCCAGAAGGGTCCCTGGGCCAGATAAGTCCTGACAACTAGTCCAACCTCTCCAGAACATCAGATGGTTCCATCTCCCTTCCCCATGTAGGTGATAGACCCTTCCAATATCAAAAATTTAGAATTGCCATAGCCCAAACAACCCCAGAGAGGTATGGAAAAATCAAAGGTGATGGTGGAATTATACATAGAAGTTAGGACTTAATGAATATGAATGCTGAATCATTAAATTGTTACCTCTTTTAGTCCAGTATTTTAGAGCAGCTAGAAGTAAAAACCTAAAATTGTGAAATTGTAACCCATGTCAAAGTCTGAAATATGTTCTACAACTAATGGTGGTGCTGTGCTTTGAAATGTATAGCTTTTTTGTATATATGTTCACAAAAAAAGAAGTAAAAAAAAGTTGATTATGATGATAAAAAAGTATTTAAACCCTCTAGCCTCCTATATTCTGGAGCAGCTAGAAGGAAAAATACGAGGATCGTATGGTAGCCCATGACAAACTCTGGGATTTGTCCTGTTTGCTTTTTTATTGAGGAGTGCTTTGAAAACTATTGCTTTTTTATTTCTTTGCTTTGTATATATATTATACTATACAATAAAAGAAGTTTTAAAAAATGCAGCCCTCTTGGTGAGAGTTTAAAACTGTCATGGTGCTCTGTCACTTTTGAATAGATTCTCCTCTTTCCTTGAATATTTGGTATTATCTGAAGGTAATGAAGGAATAGGTAAATTGAATAAGTTTTGAAGTTGTTTCTCCCCACCACCCCTAAATCTTGAGACTCTGTAAGTTTTCTTTAGTGGATGGAAATACCAGAATTATTTGACTAGTTCTCAGAAAGAACTGCAACCTATATCTAATCTTTATATGGTTTAGATATTGTACATTGGATCCATTTTTATATCCAGATCTAGTTCTTGTTTGGCTTTTAGTGCTATTTTCATTGGCTTTTATTTATGTATTTAAAAAAATTAGATATTATTTATTACAATCAAACTTTAAGAGACTGTACATAGTGTGAATATATGCAGAGAGTGTATGAGATACACATAAGCCTAAATACACATCTGTTCATACTGAATAGGTATCGTTATTACAGTATCAATAGCAACTTTGCTTAAACTCCCTGTTCCTAATGACCAGAAGAGTCATGGTACCTAAAAGGAATTTGGAACAAATAGGCATCCCTTTTCCCGAGTCTTGATGTGTTGATTTCATGAGCGAAATTTCAGCACACATCCTTCTTGTAAATGCAAAAGCCACTTTTGGAAAGCCTGACTAGCTTTCTGTCTCCATCACCTGAGATTTCTCATAGCCCTTTTTAATTTTTTTTATTTTTATTTATAGCCCATTTATTTTTTACTTTTTTGTATGCAGTACGGCGGGGGCCACATTTCATTCTTTTTTCATGTGAGTATCCCGTTATTGCAGCACCATTTGTCGATTTTTTTGTTTGTTTTTTCTTTGTTTGCTTATTTGTTCTGTTTTTGGGAAGGGCCTTATAGCCTTTTATTTTTATAACCCGTTTTTAAATTAAAAAAAAAAAGCCCTTAATCTCAAAGCTTGCATGTGGGAGTATGTACTTTTGTTGTTGTAGTTCAAATAGTGACCCTTGCCTCATTGGTGATATTTTTTAAAAGAACTTTATTCCCTTACTGTTCCAACCAGTATTGTTTCTGTAATGGAATAAACCTTGAGCACCCAGGCGAGGCTGGTGGTTGATGCAGTTACCGATGATCCCAGGTGCTGCCCACAGGCTTTGCTGACCCCTTTGCCAGAGGCAGGGCTCGTTTATGCAGAGCCCGCGGGCGGCCATTCGTGCTCTCCTCCAGCGGCGCCCCCGCTCTGCTGCCCCGCAGAGATTTTCTTGGGCTCTAGATCTGCTTTGCATACTACTAAACTGTTCTTGATGCTGGTGACCTCTTTGTAAAGTGGAATTTCTGTGGAAGAACATTAGGTGTCCAGTGATCTAGATGTACAGAATCTATGTAAGCACATCTCTAGTCGAGGAAAATAAGTATAGACTTGATGCAAATATGACTATACTTAGGAAAGTGTTACCCAGTTACATAAATCCTGTACTGCTTTTTTTTAGTTGCCATAATAACAATTCGGTTGACAGGCTCCACTTGGCTCTTGGTAATGATTTCTGCGAGTTGGCTTGATTATGTGTCTGTCTGTCTGTCTCCATATGACCAAGTTGCTAGAGCCCTCAAGACTTTGGAACTGTTAGGAAATAGCTGTTTCTGTCACTTTCAAATGGGAAAATAGAAAAAATGGGAGACATTGTCACATTTGAAGTCTCCCTTGGGTGCATCTGATTGGCAGAGCTTAGGTCTCGTGCCTGGACCCTCACTGCAAGGAGACTGGGAATGGAGTTCAGGCCCCTATACTGGGGAGTAAGGAACTGTCACAAATACGACATTTTTGCCTACATGCTTCTATCCCTGTGGTTAGTGATAAAATGGAGCAGTTAGCTATAAGGATGTAATTGAGGGTAGGGAGACTGATCATCCTATATGGTACGGAGTGTCTTGCGTATGCACCTGAGAGCAGCAGCACAAAGCCATTAGGTTAGCAGAAGCAGCTGATAAACTAGGCTGCAGTTGCAAAATGCAGAGCTAAACCAGAACCCAGAATTGGTGAGCTGCTTCAGCAGAAGAGACACAAGGCAGGGGCTTTGAGCCAGTGTAATGTGCTCTCGGGCCGCATCACCTCCTGCCATGCCTGGTATCTCCAGGGGAAAATTAAGGCACTTACCATCACAGTTCTCTTGCTGTGGAATTTGAGATCTCTCTTGATGCCTACATTTGACAAACCTCCAAGTCAGTTCTTAAACAGTTAGTAGTCATTTTTATTGTTTTCCTAGAAACCTTTAGTGTTCTTTCCTTGCCAGTAGTACCAAATATCTTGTCACTTACTGTGTTCACCGGCCACATCTGTATGGTTTCTTTTACCATCACCAGCAAGGCATGGTGCACACGTGTGAGCCACAGACCTGGAGCTTCAGGTGCATTCCACTGAAGCTTCATGGGTATCCTGGACTCATCACTAACTTCTCTGAAAGTCGGAGCAATGATAACATTTCTCCCTAGACATTCCCTGGTATTGAATTATGTGACAAGCTCTTAAGTTTAATTTTCTGTGGTTCATCTTACCTGACTTTGGCAAAAATGATGCTTGGAAGAATGCACGTGTGTTTATTTTTTGAGTCTACTTTTAACTCCAAAGGCACTCTGTTTAAATGGAAGGGAAGCAGAATTCCAATAAAGCCAGCAAATATGAAGAGTCTGCTCATCGGTGAGATTATGAGGGGCATACTCAGATGCAGTGGTGCTTACAGAGAGAGCCTCACAAATTCTGAGTGGTCTCAGCCCCAGCACTGTATACTGCTTTGGGCTTCTTGGTGCTCTCTGTAGTAGTTTAGAGGTACATCTCAAACTGGAGGGTTGGAATGGGGTGTCTGGCTTAGTTTCCCAGCAACTAAGACAAGTGCCACACAACCAGTTAGCTTAACAACAGGAATTTATTAGCTCATGGCTTTGGGGTCTGGAATGCCACCTGGCATCTGTACTGTTCTGCCTGGCTGGCAGTCCTAGGGTTCCTTGGCTTTCCTGTCACATGGCGATAGTCTCTCCTGGGTTCCCACTGACTGCTGGCTTCCTAAACCTCCTGGTGGCTCTCTTTTTATAAGCCCTCTTTTAGTAGGGTTACGACCCATACTGATTCAACTGGCCACACCTTAACTGAAAAAAACATCCTCAAAAGGTCCTATGTACAAAGTGTTCATGCCCACAGGAATATTAGGGTTAAGTATGTATTTTTTCTGGGACACATAACCTACCATAAGATCTGAAGAGGTGATGATGAGAAAACAAAAAATGTTGAACATTCTGGCAACCCACATATGCTGTTAGGAATCCTGTCCTCCCCCCACCCCCCTTTTCTTTCTGTCCTAGGTGCGGAAAAGTGAGATAAACACAAAGCTCCTTTTTGGGATGTGACTCTAGCTGTGAGTTCTAGAATATAATATTTGAAATCCGCAAATCTCATTTATTCAGTAATTTGAACATAATACCTCTTCCCACTCAAAAAGGCCCACTAGATGTGGGAGCATAAATACAGAATTTAAGATTTAAAGTTTTACTCTTCTTTTAATGCCCTTTCCTCTCTTCACCTTCTCCCAGTAGCAGTCTTTAAAAAGTGTGATCCAGTTCAACAGCAAATTCAAAGGAAAGGGAGTACGAAGGGCTCTAGGTACTTCCTAGTTTGGATTATAATAGAGAATTGATTATGCTTTATTTTGCATCTCTTTGAGAGGAGGTAAAACTCTGCAGAGATGGGGAAAGTATATGTGGAACATACCCGAAACATTCCTGACTCAGGATGTGTGCCTATAAAACAGACTAAGGTCAGTTTTGGAATATGCCATTAAAAGTCCTAAAGGTTAGAAAAGCTTCTGTCACCATTTGGTAAGGTGGAGCAGTTAGCTGTAGCAGTGTGCAGCCCTGGAGGTCATAGACCAAGCTCGGAGAAATAATTGTGCATGGTAATAGGCAATTACAGATAATGGCCTTCTGGGGGTGGCAGGAAATACACAGCCCCACAGCCTTGCCTGGAATGAACATTGAATAGCACATTAACTTTATAGCAAGCTAAAAGTTCAGCCCTGGAAAAGCAGCAGCCCTTACTGCCCCCCCCCCAAATAAATAAAATCCCTGTCTTACTTAAGGGAAGCACAGTAGTAGCTGTGCTTCTTAAAAGCAGACTTGTAAAGAGGAGGTGGGGAGGGGGCAGGCAAAAAAATTTTGTAAAGGGAAGGAATTGTCTTTCTCTTGCTCTACCTGGCTATGTCTGTCTCACAAAGAGAGGTGGTTGTCTTACAAAGAGAGGTGGTTCTCTGCAAGCAAGATACGCAGTAAATGGTTGTTGTTTTCCTGGAGCCAGGTTCGTGTTTGACGTTTAAAACAGTCCTGTCATGATTGCCCCGTGGGAGAAACATATTGTTCCAGCATTTCCTGATTATGGCTTTAGGGAGTGATATCACACCGACTGCCCTCAAGGCTACTGTCTGACCTCTGAGAAGGCCAAGAGCAGAGGCTTCTGCTCCTTTCCAAGTTCGTTTGTGCCCGGGAAGCCCTCCCAGGTGCAGCCCAGCCCTCCTGCAGTACCCCAAAGATGAACATTTGGAGCAAGGATGATGACTTCTTTCACAGATGAAAGATGATGGCTCTCCTGCTTGATATACAGAATTTTATTGTTGAATTGCGGTCCTGGTAATAATAGTAACTGCTGACACTTATTCAGCACTTAAAAGTGTCAGGTCTTTTCCAAGTATTTTATGCATATTTTCTCATTTAATCTCTTTATTTGTTATGGAAGGTTGCAAACATGGGCAAAAGGAGAGAGAATAAGTGTGATTAACTCCCAAAACCCATCACCAGGCTTCTGACAATTCTTAACTCATGAACAATCACGTTTCATCAATAGCTCTGTCCCCTGCCCCTTCCAGGTTATTATTATTTTTTTTAATATTTAATTGAGAAATCTTCACCCACATACAGTCCATCCACAGTATACAACCAGTGGCTCACAATATCATCACATAGTTGTGTATTCATCACCATGATCATTTTTAGAACATTTGCATCACTCCAGAAAATGAAATAAAAGATAAAAGAAAACCTCATACTTCCCATATCCCTTACCCTTCCCTCTCACTGATGAGTAGTATTTCAATGTGCCGGATTATTTTTTACCCCTTATCCCCCTTATTATTTATTTATTTTTGTCCTTATATTCCTCATTTAATCTCACAGCAGTCTTATGCACAGTAAGAAGTATTCTTATTCTGATATTTCATAGGCAGATACTGGGGAATGGAAAAGTTAAGCAACTTGCTCCAAGGTCAAATAGCAGTGGAATCCATATCTAACCAAGCCGTTTTACTTGCTGTCAACCCTAGGTTCTGCTGCCTTGCCGTACTGTGTAGTTGCTAATATCCATTTCATTGAAAGAAATGTTTCAGACTTAAGGAGGTGTCAGATTGGCACTTGGTTGCTGACTACTAAATTTGCAGCTCAGGGAGCTAGCTCAGATTGAGAAACAGGGCTCCTGTTGCTATGAGATCAGTCATTTTGGAAAGGGAATGGCCTATAAGACAAAAGTTTCTAAAATTTTTATTACCAGGACCCCTTTACATTCTTAAATATTATTGATGACCTCAAAGAGTTTTGTGTGTATGCGTTCTGTCTACCAATGTTTATGGTATTTGAACTGAGGATTTTTTTTTTTTTCATGAGCAGGCACCGGGAATCGAACCCGGGTCTCCAGCATGGCAGGCGAGAATTCTGCCTGCTGAGTCACTATGGCCCTCCCTCAACTGAGAATTTTAAGCTCTTAATTCACTTATGATAAAAAACCTTTTACTTGGTAGCATATTTTAATGAACAATAACTTTATGCAGAAAAAATATTAGTGAGAAGCATGGCATTGTTTCACATTTCTGGAAGTTTATTTATGCATGGCTTGATAGGACACAGCTCTTTCTTCATTCAGTCTGTTGTAAAACGTTGTTTTGATTGAAATGCATGAAGAAAATTCAATAGCACATAGATAGTTGGAAAGGAAAAAAGTATTTTAATGTCCTTTTCAGATATCTGTGACTATTCTTTGATACTACACCAAAACCTGACAAGTGGTAATTTCTTAAAGATTAGTTGCAGTGTGCAATCTGAAACCATGACAATGAGTTTTTTGTACTCTCTTACATAAAATTGTACTGATCTGTCTTGCACTTTAAATGGATCTTTCACTCATGTATGATTTTTTAAGTTGTACATTGGTCATCTGGGAAATACTGGTTTACTGATTTATGCAGATCTTTCAAATATTGACACATTTCATTACAGAATGTTAGAAAATTCTACTCACTAGTATCACTGCTGATTTCAGAAGTGTGTTTACGTCTGGGAAACTACCAAAGCATTTAATGGTGGATGTAAGTTTTCCAAAATTCTAATTTTTACTTGAAAGCTCAAGTTTTTTAGAACAAATACTGTCAGTTTTCCTTGAGTGACAGGCTTACTTTGTTCATTTTGAAGAAAACATCTGCCAGATATCTAAGTCTAAATAACCATAGTTTGTCATCAGTCATTCTTTCAAATAAATGGTATTCTTTTTCTTCCTCTCTACTAAAAAAAAAGAGGAAGAAAAAAAAGCATTGTTCAGCTCTTAAACAGTTGCACAAGTGACTTTTCCAGACACCCATCACCTTTGGGCATACTGAAGAAGTGTTCTGTGGTGACTTCCCATTTGGTCACACAATATTTAAAAGACTGTACTTTGGACATCTGGGGAAGGTGGTGGGGTGGGGTAGGGAGCTCCAGGACTCATTCCTTCCACCAAAACAACTATTAAACAGGAACTGACTGAAACAATTATTTTCAAACCCCAGAAGCCAGAAAAATACTGAACAACATCCAAGGAAGAGCTGGAAGAGCCTGATAATTTAGAGTAAAGAACAGTAAATTGCTCTCTCCCTGCAGTGGCTGTTGGCACCCATCCCCTACCATCGTGGCAGGTTGCCACGGGGTCCAGTCCCTGGCTAGCTGCTGGTGTCAGAAAGGAACATAAAAATCCTCTTACCCCAAAATAGGGGTGGCCATGGCCAATTGCTGATCATGGCTTTTTTGTTTTTGTTTTTGTTTTTTTGCATGGACAAACACAGAATTGAACCCGGGTCTCCAACATGGCGGGCAAGAATTCTGCCACTGAGCCACAGTCACACTGCCCGAATTATTCATTCTCTCTCTCCCTCTTTCTTGTTTTTTGTCATGGGCAGGCTCCGGGAATTGAACCCAGATCTCCAGCATGGCAGGCGAGAGTTGATCATGGCTTTTGATTAGCTAATTTGTATCACTGGCTCCCGGCTCTAAGGGAAGCCGTTGTTTAAAATCTGCCTGGACAAGGGTGGCAGTGACAGCTGAAGGGCTGCATTTGCTGGGCATACCAGAAAAGCTCAGCTTTGGGGAGTTGCTGGAGAAGATTTTGGTGATCCCCTTTCCAGGGCACTTTGGAGCCAGTCTTAGATCCCCTTTGTGGGCCCCTGACTTACTGTGTTGTCTGGGAAAGACTAACTCGGGAAAGACCTCTTCCAGAACTTGTCCTCCAGGGAAAAACCCTGCACAGAGCATTTACCTTGGACACACTTTGCTGATAGGACCGTTGAAGTTCAAGAAAATCTCTGCCTTACCACCAGCAGGTTACGAAACCAAGAAACAGACATCCCAGGGAGTAAATCCCAGAGTTAACATATTAAAATGTACAGTGTGCAATAAAAGAGTACAAGCAAAGAAACCAGAAATGGTGGCCCCATTTAAAGGAAGAGGGCAAAGGACCAATGAAGAAGATGAGAATGTGGACATACCAAACAAAACCTTTAAAAAGTCAATCCTAAAGATGCTCAAGAAGATGAAGGAAAGTAGAGAAAGAACTACAGGATATCAGAAAAACAATGAACAAGCAATATGAGAAAATTAGTAGAGAGGAAGAAATTCTGAAAAGGAGCCAAACAGAACTACTGTAGTTGAAGATCACAGTAACTGGTATAAAAATGCCCAGAATGGTTTCAAGAGCACATTGGAGCTGGCAGAAGAAAGAATCAATGAACTTGAAGACAAGACACGCGAACTGAGTGAGGCTAAGGAGCAGAAAGAAAAAAGAAACATTAAAAGCAAAAATAGCCTAAGACAGCTATGGGACACCATCAAGTGCCACAATTTACACACGATGCGAGTCACAGATGGAGAAGAAAGAGAGAAAGAGGCAGAAGGAATAGCCAAAGAAATAATGACAGAAAACTTCCCAGTCTTAGCAAAAGACATGAATATGCACGTCTGGGAAGCCCAGAGAATACCAACCATGAAGAAAAAAATAACCTGTCCTATGTTGATAGCAGTGTCAAAGGCAAAGGGCAAGAAGAGAGCTCTGAAAGGTGCAGGAGGGAAGCAATGTGTTACATACATACCGATTAGTTTAGTGCCGTTTTCTCATCAGACACCATGAAGGCAACTAGAAAGTGGGCTGAAATGCTTAAAATGATGAAGGAAAACAACTGCCAGCCAAGAATTTCATATCTGGCAATACTCTCGAAAATGAGGGCAAAATTAAGAGATTCTCAGATAAACAAAAGCTGAGGGAGTTCATTACCACTAGGCCTGCCTTGCAAACACTGCTAAAAGAAGTTCTTTAGACTGAAAGTCAAGGACACTAGACAGTGGTTCAAAACACCACACAAAAATAAAGTCCTGTGGTAAAGGTCACCATTTGAATAATTATATATGCCAGTATTAGTGTAGTGTATTGTTTAGTATGTAACTCCACCTCTTACTTTCTATAGGTGCTAAAATACAGAAGCATTAAAAATAATGATGAATCTATGTTGTTAGACATACAAATATAAAAGTGGTTACAAATACAAAAAAAATGGGGAGACAAAGGTTTGCAGAAAAAGTATATGTGCATGCTATTGAAGTTAAATTGGTAGCAAACCAAATATGATTGTTATATATTTAGGATGTTAAATTTTAACCCATTGGTAACCATAAGGAAAACATGAAAAATATATACAGATGTACATGAGAAGGCACTTAGTATGCTACAATACAAAAAAGCGAATAAATATAAAAGTAGGCTTTAACGGAAGTGAGAGATAAAAAAGGTATAAGACTTATATAGGCTGCATAGCAAAATGACAGAAAAAAGTCCTGTATTGGCAATAGTGACTTTAAATGTAAATAGATTAAACTCTCCAGTCAAATGGCAGAGACTGGCAATATGAATAAAAATTCATGACCCAATTATGTGCTGTCTGTAAGAGACTCACTTAAAGTCCATCTACTTAAGTAGATGGGAAGGTAAAAGGATGGGAAAAAATATACCATGCAGATAGTAATGAAAAGACAGCTGGTGTGGGTAAACTAATATTAGATAAAATAGACTTTAAGTCAAAAACAGTCACAAGGGACAAAAATGGTCATTATATAAATGAATGATAAAGTGGACAATTTAACAGAAATATGTAACAGTTTAAATATATATGCACTTAATTGCAGAGCCCCAAAATATATGGAGCAAATACTGACATAGTTGAAGGGAGAAATTGATAGTTCTACATTAACAGTAGGAGACTTTAACATACCGCTCTCAATATTGGATAGGACATCTAGTCAGAAGATGAGTAAGGAAGTACAGGACTTGACTGAGAAACAAAACTAATGAGACCTAACATACATATACAGAACAGTGCACCCAACATAAACAAGATACACATTCTTCTCAAGTGCATATGGGTCATTCTCCAAGTAGACCATATCTTGGGTTATAAAGTAAGTCTTAATAAATTGAAATCATACAATATATACTCTCCAAGCACAAAAGAATTAATCTAGAAATCAATAACAGAGGTAGAAGGGGGAAATTCACAAATTAATAAATAAATCAACAAGAAGCATACTCTCAAACAACAATGGGTTAAAGAGGAAACCAGGAGGGAAATTAGGAAATATCTTGAAGGGAATGAAAATGAGAATACACCATACCAAAATTTATGGGATGCAAGGAAGTCACTGCTGAGAGGGAAATTTATAGCTCTAAATGCTTACATTAAAAAAGAAGAAAGACTTCAAATTAGAGTCTTTCTCTAGTTCTTCAAAACTAGTTCTAGTTTCTTCAAAACTAGAAGAATTAGAGAAAGAAGAGCAAACTAAACCCAAAGCAAGGAGGAGGAAAGAAAGAACAAAGATTAGAATAGAGATAAATGAAATAGGAAACACACACATACACACAAGAATAGAGAATCAAAACCAAAAGTGTCAAGAAGCTACTATAGAGGTCACTCTTATACAAGCTTCAGGTAAAGACTGATACCTATTACAACTTGCCAAACCCCAACCGAAACCATTCCAACAAATCCTGAAGAACACCTAAGGCAATATATAAGACTCTACAAAGTTTCCATGCTCAAGGGTAACTTTCCTGAAACCTACAACCTCCAGATGGGTCCTTGGACCAGATAAGTCCTGAAACCTAGAGGGTCCGGCCTCTCCAGAACATCAGCTAGTTCCATCTCCCTACCCCACATTGTTGACAGCCCCTTCCAACATGAAAAAGTTAAAATGGCCATAGCCCAAATACCCTTAAAGAGTGGGATAGAAAGATCAAAGGTGATGGTGGTTATACAGAGAAGGTAGGACTTAACAAACGGATATGATTAAATTGATATTCCTTTTAGTCTCCAGTATCTTAGAGCAGCTAGAAGTAAAAACCTAAAATTGTGGAATGTAACCCATTCCAAACTCTGAAATCTGTTCTACAACTAATTATGCTGTGCTTTGAAATTTATTGCTCTTTTAATATATGTTATTTTTTCACAAAAGAAAAAAAAAGTTGATTGTGATGATAAAAATATTTATTCCTTCTAGCCTCCTATATTCTGGAGCAGCTAGTAGGAGAAATCTGAGATGATGGTATGGTAGCCCATGACAAACTCTAGGATCTCTCCTGTGACTACTTGTTGAAGAGCTTTGAAAACTATTGCTTTTTTTTTCTTTGCTTTGTACATATGTTATATTATACAATAAAAAAGTTTAAAAAGTAAATAAAATAAAAACTGAAAGTTGATTCTTTGAAAAGATCAACAAAATTGACAAACAGCTAGATTGACAAAGAAAAAAAGAAAGGATACAAATAAGAAAAATCAGAAATGAAAGGGGAACATTACTGCCAACTCTGCTGAAACTAAAAGAACTATATGGATACAATGAACAATGTATGCCAATAAATTAGATAACCTAGATGAAATTGACAAATTCTTAGAAACACACAAACTTCCTAAATTGACTCAAGAAGAAGTAGGAGATCTCAGCAACCAATTGCTAGTTAAAGATATTGAAACAGTAAACAAAAACCTTCCAGTGAAGAAAACCCCAGGACTAGACAGTTTCACAGGAGAAAACGTTCCAAAAAGACTTAACTCCATTTCTGCTCAAACTCTTCAATAAAATTGAAGAGGAGGCCTAACTCATTCTACGAGGCCAACATCACCCTCATACCAAAGCCAGATGAAGATACCACAAGAAAAGAAAACTACAGATTAATATCTCTTTTGAATATAGATGCGAAAGTTGTCCAGAAAATACTGGCAAATCAAACCCAACAGCGTATTAAAAGAATGATATACTATGATCAAGTAGGATCCCCTGTTATGTAAGGTCAACATTAGAAAAACAATTAATGTAATGCACTACTTTGACAGAATGAAGGAAAAGTAGCACATGATCATCTCAATTGATACAGAAAAGGCATCTAACAAAATATAGCACCCTTTCTTGATAAATGTACTTAGAACACTAGGAATAGAAAGAAACTTCCTCAGCATGGTTAAAGGCACATATGAAAAGCCCACAGCTAACATTGTACTTTATGGTAAAAGATTGAAACCTTTCCTTCTTAGATCAGGAATAAGAGAAAGATAGCCCACTTTCAACACTGTTATTCAACATTGTACTGGGAGCTTTAACTAGAGCAGTTCGGCAAGATAAAGAAATAAAAGACATCCAAATTGGAAAGGAAGAAGTAAAATTTTCCCTATTTGCAAATGATGTGGTCCTGTATGCAGAAAATCCTGAAGAATTCACAACAAAACTCCTAGACCTGATAAATGAGTTCGGCAAAGTGGTGGGGTATAAGCTTGACATCCAAAAATCAGTAGTGCGCCTGTACACAAGCAGTGAAGAATCAGAAGAAGAAATCAAGAAAAAAATTCCATTTCCAATAGCAACTAAAAGAGTCAAGAATCTACGAATAAATCTAACTAAGCATGTAAAAGACCTGTGCACAGAAAACTACAAAACAATGCTAAAAGAAATCAAAGAAGACCTTAAGAAATGGAAGGGTATTCCATGTACATGGATTGGAAGACTAAAATATGGTTAACATGTAATACTACCCAAAGCAATTTATAGATTCAATACAATCACAATCAGATTTCAGCAGCCTTTTTTACAGAAAGGGAAAAAGCCAATCATCAAATTTATATGGAAGGATAAGGGGCCTTGAATAGCGAAAGCAACCTTGAAAAAGAAGAATGAAATTCGAGGATTCACAGTTCCCAAACTTAAAACTTATTACAAGGCCACAGTAATTGAAATTAGTATGGTATTGGCACAAGGATAAATATACAGACCAATGGAATAAAATTGAGAGCTCAACTAGGGTGACTTTCTAGAAACCGTCAACCCCCAGATGGGTCCCTGGACCAGATATGTCCTGAAATGCAGAGTGGCCAGCCTGTCCAGATCATCAACTGATTCCATCCCCCGATCAAATTATCAACAGCCCTTCCAACATGAAAAAGTTAGAATGGGCATAACCCAAATACCCTTGAAGAGTGGGAGAAAAATCAAAGGTAATGGTGCAGTTATACAGAGACGGTAGGGTTTAACAAATGAGTATGATTGCTGAATCATTATATTGATATTTCTTTAGTCTTCAGTATTAGAGCAGCTAGTATTAAAAACCTAAAATTGTGGAATGGTAACCCATGCCAAATTCTGAAATCTGGTCTACAACTAATTGTTGTGATGTGCTTTGAAATTTATTGCTTTTTTGTATATCTGTTATTTTCACAAAAAAGAAAAAAAAAGTTGTGATTGTGATGATAAATGCACAGCTATATGAAGATGTGAAACATTGAGTGTATACTTTGGATGATTACATGTTATGTGGCTATATAATACATATCAATAAAAATAATTATTAAAAATAGCGAGCTCAAAAGTCAACCCTCACGTTTAGAGCCAAGTGATTTTTGACAAGGTGTCAATGACCTCTCAATTAGAATGAATAGTCTTTTCAACGAATGGTGCTGGTAAAGTTGGATTTCCATTTGCAAAAAGAAAGGGAGGACTGTGTTTCATACCATATACAAATATCAACTCAAAATAGATCAAAGACCTTAAAATAAGAGCTAGAACTATCAGCCTCCTAAAAGAAAATATAGAGAATTATCTTGAAACAATTAGAGTAAGCAAACTCAAAGGAGTCAGAATCTAAAATATGGGTTACCAGGGAATGGGATGGGAATAGGGAATGGAAAGTTAAGTCTTAAAATTTGGAATGATGGAAATGTTTTGGTAATGTATGGTGGTGATGATGGCACAATATTGTGAATGTAATTAGCAGCACTGTAATATATATTTGGATATGATTAAGAGGGAAAACGTTAGATTCCATGTATGGTAACAGAATAAAAAATAAAATAAAAAATCCATGGAACTGCACTGCACAGTGAATCCTAAGTGAAAGCACGGACTTTAGTTAATGGTACAGTTGTAAAAATGTGTGA
>PVIY010024941.1:0-37354 GCA_004026745.1 Myrmecophaga tridactyla
GGGGGGGGGGGGAGGAATCTCCCAGGAATGGTTATTTTGTGGGGCCCGGGCAGTCCTTTTTCATGCTCATAGAAGCCTTTTGGATATGGCTGGCAGTAAGGTTTTGCATTTCAATTTGGACTAATAATTTTGGCCTCTAGGGTCCTGGTGGGCAGATGAAGCCAACTTCAGACCTGCTCCCCCCACACACTTTCAGAGGGAAAGTAGTTCAGTCCTGGGTGTCTAAACCAGGGAAGGAAAGAGGTCCTCAGAGGGGAGGGCCGGATGGTGTGTTTGTGCATGTTTGGAGGTTTCAGTGTCCTGGTGCTGTGTTGGCAGGCAGGGCTGTTTGTCTGGTGGTAGAGCGGTTCCCTTGCAGATGTGAAGCTGAGTGCTGGGTGTTGTGTGTTGCCTTTGTGACTTGTGCTCCACCTCCATGGTGTGACTGGGGTGAGCATGCTTTTATGCCCGCCTGCGTCTTCCTCTGTGCCAGAGTCCTTTTAGGATATAGAAGCCCATTTCATATGTCTGCTTTTGTGCCCTGTGTGTTGTCGACGTGTGAGAGTGTGTGTGTGTCCCTGAGGAGGTGTGTGTCAGATTGTGAATCCCCGGCTTCTCAGCCCTGGGCCTCGCAGCTGGGAGCGTTTACAGCCGGTTATAAAGAGTTTGTTTGAAGCTCCGCTCAGCCTGGCCAGGAATTTCCTCAATTTCAGCAATTTGGGCTTTAAAAGGAGAAAAACGGAGAGCCCACCCCCCTTCTCCCCAGCAGGGGCCCCTGCTCTAGCCCAGCCTGTCTTGCTGTGGGGCTCTTGCTATGGGCAGAAGCAGCGTCCCAACAGTGGGCTCTCATCCCAGGACTGAGGAGCAGGGTAAACCCAATTTGCCTTCCTGCACCTTCCACACCCCCAAATTGACTTCGAGCCTCTGGGCTCCACTTTAGGATTCAGTGGGTGGGAGTGTGCTAGAGGGGTGTAGAGAATGAGCTTTTCCCACTTAGACGGGAAAAGCTGTCCCGAGGCCTGGCTCCCTGCGGCCCCCAATCTTATAATTGACTGGCAGTGCCCCATGCCAGTCTGGCCGTACCCAGACCCTTGCGCAAGAGAGGAAATGAAGCAGCGCTCTGCGGGCAGGGAGAGCGTCAGTGCCGGAGCTAGCACCACCCCACACAGGCCTGTGTGTAGAACATGTGCCCTCGGAGGACACCGTGGTGGGCGGGAGGAGAGGACCCGAAAGGCGTCTTAGCCCTCCCCACATCTCTCAGCACCAGTGCCTCCTGGAGTGCCCCGCCCCCAGTTTTGAATAGACTCCAGGAACCCTTCTTTCTTCCCCTCCTTTCTCTCCTTTTTCTTGGGGAATCCCATTCCAGCAAGATTCTTATGTTAATTGACTGTGTGTGTGTGTGTGTGTGTGTGTGTGTGTGTTGGGGGTGGGGTAGGCTTCCCTCCTGTGGGTTGGGTGGAGCTTCCCTGGAACCCAGGCATCCTGGACATTCCTTTTGCCCTTCTGGCTACATGGGGGCTGACTTCTGACCAGGTGGGCTGCAGAGGGTTAGAAGGAAGATGTTCATGAGGTGGGTGGGACACTCCTTAGGGAGGGTCTTAATATTTTCTTGCATTAACGTGCACCCTCCAGATTGGGGCAATAAGCCCTACATGTTGAGTAGTTTATAGATTCTCCTAGCCTCGGAAGATCAATGATGCACTGAAAAAAGATTTACTCAGCAGCCTTCCTGAATAGAGGGTGTCCTCCACATACTATGTGGGGCATGGTCTGAGACCCCTTTTGAGCTGTGATTATTTGCGGAGGCAGTTTAGGAATGAAGACACAGGCTCAAATAGGGTCCAGAGCTAACTCCCCTCCCCCTTCAGCCCTGTTTATCCAGTGTCACCAGACTTCTCTGGCTTGCTACACTCCCAACAGCTTGTAGACCTGAGAATCTGAGCAAATACCCCATTATCCCCCTCACCAATTTTTCTGACTCATGATCACTTTGATCTAGTCAGAAGAACAGAGAGCCTTGGCCCCACCATCAAGTTGGCAGTGTGGTGCTGGGCTGGTCACTTTCCCTCCCAGCCTCAGTTTGTTCAGTTGTAAAATAAGGCCGTTGCATATTCCCTAACCTACCTTCCTCGTACCTGGGCCCTATTTACTCCAGCCTCTCAGTGGTCTTTGGGAAAAAGGATAGTGGAGGTGATTTAGGGGGTAGTGTGAGAGGGAAAAGATTGGGGATTAGTGTCCCTGTACCACTCAGGAGAAAATGAGATCCTGTTCTACCTATTGAGTATCCCAGCAGGTCATTCCGCCAGGTGCCAGATACAGGTGGCTTGTAATTGCCTACCTTTCCCTAGCTCTTTTGTCCTATAGGGAGGAGAAGGGAGGTAAACTGCCTCACAAGGAGCCAAGCAGCCAAAGTGGCAGGAAGAGACCTAGAAGTTATTGGAGAATGTAGAGCTGACTCCACCCATCCACTTTATAGTTGGGGAAACTGAAGTCTAGAGACTTTAACTTCCCCCATGGCCTTGGCCTGGAATTTGGAGAATTGAGCTGTATCACGTAGAGCTAGGATTGGCATTATTGTGGGGGGAGTTGGTCAGACTGTGGAAATTAGGCCAGGATTACAGTGAGCTGCAGTGATAGTGGTTGTTTGGGTGGAGGGTCTTCTAGGAGTGTTTCTTGTAGGGCTGTACATGGCTTTTGGGACCAGTGTACCGTGGTAGCTATGTTGTCACCGCTGGGCTAGAGGAGGAAGTGGGAACAGGGTGTGTATGATGAGGAGGTCTGGAGACCTGCGGGGTCTTTCTCCCCCAACCCTCACATCACTCCTTCCCCTCCAGCGGTGGAGACGCAGAGCACCAGCTCAGAGGAGATGGTGCCCAGCTCACCCTCACCCCCTCCACCTCCTCGGGTCTACAAGCCGTGCTTCGTGTGCAATGACAAGTCCTCTGGCTACCACTATGGGGTCAGCTCTTGTGAAGGCTGCAAGGTGTGTACGTGGTGGGGGTGGGTGAATTGGGAATTCAGAGTTGCCTGGGTAAGATCAGAGGCCAGACTGGAGGGGTAAGGTGCTGTGCCTGTGAACAGGTGGGCATATGTGGGGTGGAGGGGGCTGCTGTGCACACAGGTGCTTTGCACATAGGATTGACTGGGGCAGGCCTAGGACCACCTGCAAGGCTTAGGAGAGCCTGGTACTGCCAGCATCCTGCCTCAGTGATCCTCCCACCCTCACTACTCCAGGGCTTCTTCCGCCGCAGTATCCAGAAGAACATGGTATACACATGTCACCGTGACAAAAACTGTATCATCAACAAAGTGACCCGGAATCGCTGCCAGTACTGCCGGTTACAGAAGTGCTTCGAAGTGGGCATGTCTAAGGAAGGTAGGCCCCTAGTCCAGGCCAGTGCAGGAACCCTCCAGTTCTGCTCTGTGGTTGCTGCTCTATTCCCTTTGGCCCCACCCTCCCCTGACCCCTGAGACCTGTCCTGCTCTGGGGTGCTGCCTCTTCTCTGACCATTTGATTAGCTCTGTTTACCCAGGAGGCCTCACCCCTTCCCCTTCTCTGCCAGGGCTTAACCCTTCCTCTGAATCAGTGAATGGGGCATAGGGTCTCATATTCCTCGTTTCATGGGGAAGTGGGGGTCTTGTCAGTCCCCTCCCTCGTTACAGGGATTGAGCCTGAGCTGGATCTGGGGTGCCCCCCCAGCTCCCCCGCCATTGTGCTGCCAAGGCTATAAGTGGATATCCTGCCGCCTGCATATCCTGCCCCCCCCCCTCCCCTCAGCTCCTGCAGGGTGACAGGAAGGGCAGGATGGAGCCCAGTGGCCTGGGGAGGGAGCAGGAGCTGTGGGCCCTGGGTGGGGCTGGTGAAAGCCAGCCTGGGAATGGGAGTTAATGTTGGAGATGAGGAAACTGAGGCACTGATTAGGGCCCAGGGAATAGACTTTTCATGATAGGGACTGAGCACATTAAATCAGGATGAGAGAGGACATCCAGAGGGTCTTAACCCTCTCCTTGTGCCTGCATCCCCAAGCTGTGCGGAATGACCGAAACAAGAAGAAGAAAGAGGTGAAGGAAGAAGGATCACCTGACAGCTATGAGCTGAGCCCCCAATTAGAAGAACTCATCACCAAGGTCAGCAAAGCCCATCAAGAGACCTTCCCTTCGCTTTGCCAGCTGGGCAAATACACCACGGTGAGGAGCAGCCAGGGCTACAGTGAGAGTAGAGGGCTGTTTGCTTAGAGGAATGGGTAGGGGTTGTGTTAGGGGCTATGGTCTGGTGTTAGCACAAGGAAAGCATGAGAAGGGGGACCCTGGGAGATGCAGAGGGGAGAGCTTGGGGTATTGGCAGAAAGAAGACAGCCCCCAGGGACTGGGCTTAGCTTGCATTCCAACCCCGCCTTCCCTCCAGAACTCCAGTGCGGATCACCGGGTGCAGCTGGATCTGGGGCTGTGGGACAAGTTCAGTGAGTTGGCCACCAAGTGCATCATCAAGATCGTGGAGTTTGCCAAGCGACTGCCTGGCTTTACAGGACTCAGCATTGCCGACCAGATCACTCTGCTCAAGGCTGCGTGCCTGGACATCTTGGTAGGTCAGGTCCTGTGCCTGCCCTGGCCTGTATGCCCTTCAGCCACCCAGCTGAGCATCTCTTTTCAGTTCCCCCATCCTCATTCCTCCCAGACTGACTTCACCGAAGACTTCTACACCTCTGAAAGCACACAGCATCCCAGATTTAGCCAAATTCAAGCTCCCTACCTGACCCACATATGAGACCCTTAACAATTCCTTGGTCCAAACAAAGATTTTCTTATCTGTCCTGCCTCCCCACCCCCCGTACCCCATCTTGGAAGTCCCCAGACCTCCTCTTCCAGATTCCAAGTTCTTTTTGCCTTAACCCCTTTCCCCCTAAGACTTGATCCTAGATTTCTGGACTCTCTGCTTCCTCCTGACTTCTCACAACCTTCCCTCTGTGTTTTGGTTTGCTAAAGCTGGTGAAATGCAATATACCAGAAATAGTTGGCTTTTTTTTTTCTGATTAAAAAATTTTTTAAATATAACAATAAACAAACTCAAACATTCTTAACATATGATCGTTCCGTTCTACATATATAATCAGTAATTCACAATATCATTACATAGTTGTATATTCATCATCATGATCATTTCTTAGAACATTTGCATCAATTCAGAAAAAGAAATAAAAAGACAATAGAAAAAAAATTCATACGTCATACCTCTTACCCTTCCCATTCATTGATCACTAGCATTTCAGTCTACTAAATTTATTTTAACATTTGTTCCCCCTATTATTTATTTTTATGCCATATGTTTACTTGTCTGTTGATAAAGTAGATAAAAGGAGCATCAGACACAAGGTTTTCACAATCGTACAGTCACATTGTGAAAGCTATATCATTATACAATCATCTTCAAGAAACATGGCTATTGGAACACAGCTCTACATTTTCAGGCACGTCCCTCCAGCATCTCCATTACATGTTGACTAACAAGGTAATATCTATTTAATGAGGGAATAACCACCAGGATAACCTCTTGACTCTGTTTGAAATCTCTCAGCCATTGACACTTTATTTTGTCTCATTTACCTCTTCCCCCTTTTGGTTGAGAAAGTTTTCTCAATCCCTTGGTGCTGAGTCCCAGCTCATTCTAGGATTTCTGTCCCACATTGCCAGGAAGGTCCACACCCCTGGGAGTTATTTCCCACATAGACAGGGGGAGGGCAGTGAGTTTGCTTGTTGTGTTGGCTGAAAAAAGAGGCCACATCTGAGCAACAAAAGAGCTTCTCTTGGGGGTGACTCTTAAGCCTAATTTTAAGTAAGCTTGACCTATCCTTTGTGGGGTTAAGTTTCATATGAACAAACCCCAAGATTGGGAGCTCAGCCTATTGCTTTGGTTGTCCCCACTGCTTATGAGAATAATCAAGAATTCTCCACTTGGGGAAGTTGAATTTTCCCCCTTTCTCACCAGTCCCCCAAGGGGACTGCAAATATTTTTTTACTCACCGTTCAGGTCACTCTGGGATTTATTGGGGCATCATACTGGAAAACCTACAAAATCTTATGCCCTTCTCAAGGTTCCATGTACTTATGGTGTTCAGTTAAGCTGTCCACATAAGTTATATTAGGAGTTGCACTAGTCTAAATATAAATTTTGTACCAAATAAGCATTTTTTGCTTTAGTCTCACACATAAGTTAAAATTTTAAAGTATTACCATCTATTTTCAACACCCTGCAGTAATGACATTCCTTTGTTCTTCCTCATGCAAAAACATTTTTAAATTTGTACATTTAGTCACTGTCATTATACGCTCTAGGCATTCCTAGATTATACCATCTCAGTCTTTACCGTTTATCAGAAATGGTTGACTTTTACAATGGTGATTTATGAACTTACATGTCTACAATTCTAAGCCCATGAAAATGTCCAAATTAAGACATCAACAGGGTGATACCTTCTCTGAAGTAAGGCTGCTGGTGGTCTAGGACTCCTCTGTCACATGACCAGGACATCTGATGGTCCTTCTGCCCTGGGTTTTACTGCTTTTAGTTTCTGGCTTTAGTGGCTTCCTCGCTCAGCTTCTCTGGGTGTTTCTCTTTTAGCTTCTCTTTGGCTTTTGTTTTATCCTCTTATAAAGGACACCAGTAAGAGTATTAAGACCCACCTCGAAAGAGGTGGGTCACATCTCAATTGAAATAACCTAATCAAAAATTCCCACCTACAAT
This sequence comes from Myrmecophaga tridactyla, assembly GCA_004026745.1. Lineage (NCBI taxonomy): Eukaryota > Metazoa > Chordata > Mammalia > Pilosa > Myrmecophagidae > Myrmecophaga > Myrmecophaga tridactyla. Next base: position 6,719 of record PVIY010024941.1, read on the forward strand.
AGGTCTACTTCTACAGGAATGGATTTAAAAAATAACATGATCTTTTCTTGGGTACATACAGCGTTCAAACCATCATACTCCCCAAGCCTCAGATCCTCCCTTTCTCTGCCTTTTTCCCCATGCCTGCTTCGAGCTGCCCTGGGCACTCAATTTCCCCCCTTTCTCCATCTGCATCTATACCCCCTGCCAGATCCTTAATGTTTTGTTTTGTTGTTTCTTTTTATTTTGAAGAATTTTTGTTTGCTTGTTTGTTTGGCATGTGCAGGCTGCGGGGATCAAACCCTGGTCTTGGGCGATCAGAGCCGTTTGTAACCTCCCAGTTTCCCCACCTCCAGATGCTGAGGATCTGCACGCGGTATACCCCAGAGCAGGACACCATGACCTTCTCTGACGGGCTAACCCTGAACCGGACCCAGATGCACAATGCCGGCTTTGGGCCGCTCACAGACCTCGTCTTTGCCTTTGCTGGGCAGCTCCTGCCTCTGGAGATGGATGACACCGAGACAGGGCTGCTCAGCGCCATCTGCCTCATCTGTGGAGGTATGGGGCGCCCCCTGGCGTTTACTCTGACTCCCTTCCACACCTGATCTCTGTCAAGACTGGGGGTGAGTGGGGTGAGGGGGGTAGGGGCTGAGCGTTGGTCCTTTGGTCCCTTCTCCTGGGATTGCTCCACCTGGCCCCATCTGCAGACATCCCAGATCCAGTACACGCAGGCTCTCCAGCAGCCTGGAACATGGGTCAAAACAATGGGGCAGAGCCAGGAGGAGCCTGGTTCAGATATTGGTGCTGAGGTTGATCTAGGCAGGAGTGATTTATTTGAGGAAGCCTCTTGCTAGAGGGGAGAAGGTACTGGGCTTAGAACAGGGCAGAGTAGCCTGAGTGGGGCTCAGGGACTGCAGGTGAGTGGCTGATGGTAGGGCAGGGTCAGTTGGGGATCCGTAACTGTGTCCTCCCCAACTCCACCTTCAGTTCCTGCCACTGTCACTCCACTGTGTTTATTCCCACAGACCGCATGGACCTGGAGGAACCTGAAAAGGTGGACAAGCTGCAGGAGCCACTTCTGGAAGCCTTGAGGCTATATGCCCGGCGCCGGCGTCCCAGCCAGCCCTATATGTTCCCAAGGATGCTCATGAAAATCACTGACCTCCGGGGCATCAGCACCAAGGGTTAGTAAGGAGTGAGCCTTCCCTCCCCAGTTTTTAATAAAGTTTTTTTTATTAATTTTTAAAATTAAAAAAATATATGATGAAAGAAACACAGACATTCTTAACATATGATCCATTCTGTTCTACATATATAATCAGTAATTCACATTATCATCACATAGTTGCATATTCATCATCTTGATCATTTCTTAGAACATTTGCATCAATTCAGAAAAAGAAATAAAAAGACAACAGAAAAAGAAACAAAACGAAAACAGAAAAAAATATATACATACCATACCCCTGACCCCTCCCTTTCATTGATCACTAGCATTTCAAACTAAATTTATTTTAACACTTGTTCCCCCTATTATTTATTTTTATTCCATATGTTCTACTCATTTGTTGACAAGGTAGATAAAAGGAGCATCAGACACAGGGTTTTCATAATCACACAGTCACATTGTGAAAGCTATATCATTATACAATCATCTTCAAGAAACATGGTTACTGGAACACAGCTCTACATTTTCAGGCAGTTCCCTCCAGCCTCTCCATTACATGTTGACTAACAAGGTGATATCTACTTAACGTGTAAGAATAACCTCCAGGATAACCTCCCAACTCTGGAATCCCTCAGCCATTGACACTTTGTCTCATTTCACTCTTACCCCCTTGGTCGAGAAGGTCCTCTCAATCCCCTGATGCTGTGTCACAGCTCACTCCAGGACCTCTGTCCCACGCTTCCAGGAAGGTCCACACCCCTGGGAATCATGTCCCACATAGACAGGGGGTCCCTCCCCAATTTTACAGAGCTCTTGGTCTTCCAGACCAGAACGGAGGGGTTGAGAGCTAGGCAGCCTACATTGAAGTCCTAGCTTTGCCACATACTAGTGGGGAGACTTCAGGCAAATTCTTTTACTTTTTGTCCCTCTATTTTCTTATTTGTAAAATGGGGACTATTGACACCTATCTCAAAAGGTTCTCTAGAGGGCTAAATAGACTAACACACCGTGTGCTCAGAATTGCACTGAATTGAAAATTCAGTTCTTCGGTTGCAGTAGTCACATGTGGGTATTGAGTACTGTCTTGGACAGAGCGATATGTCTATCATCCCAGAAAGTTCTGTTGGACAGTGTTGGCTTAGAAGAATGCCGGGTATATAGTAATGTTCAATAAATATTAGTTATTATTATACATGTTTGTTAAGAACAGGCCTAGGAACAACTGAATATTAGAGGGTGGGATGCCTAGGAGTTAGGGCTGGAAGTTGGGAGCTGTGTGATCTTTGAGGAGATGGTCTGAAAGAATGGGGTGAATAGGTGGCAGGTGAATAGTGGTTCTATCCACAGGAACCCTAGAGTAGAGAGAGGGTGAGCTGGGGGCAGAGTTGGCAGGCCTGTGTTGGAAGTCAGAGGGCAAGTGAGAAAGAGAATGGTTAGGGAGGTGGCCTCAAAGGGCATGTGCCTCTGCCCGCCTTACCCTCTTTACTCTTCCATCGCAGGTGCAGAAAGGGCCATTACCCTGAAGATGGAGATTCCAGGCCCAATGCCTCCCCTGATCCGAGAGATGCTGGAGAACCCCGAAATGTTTGAGGATGACTCCTCCCAATCTGGTCCCCACCCCAAGGCCTCCAGTGATGATGAGGTTCCTGGGGGCCAAGGCAAAAGGGGCAGCAGCCCCCAGCCTGATCAGGGCCATTGACTTCCTTGCTGTGGGGGTTGGGGTTCCAGGCAACAGACTGACCATCTCCCAGACACCACCAGAGACTGGGAGAGGATCTGCTCTGCCCTCTCCCCACCCCTTCCAGTCAGCTCCTTGTTTTTGCCAAAGTTTCCAGGGGTGCCTCTGTGTTCATCCCTTTCCCACTCTAACAGTCTCCTTCTCCAGTCCTGGGGGCCTGCCCTGCCCCCACCAGGAGAGAGGGCAGAGGGGTGAGCCTGGGTCTGGACTCTAAAATCCCAGCGCTGCCCCTTGATGCCATGGTCCCAGGCTCCCTAGGGTGGGAGGAAGACTCTGCCATTCCACAGTCTGTTCCCCTGCCAGGTGCTTAGGCCTCTGGGAGCAAATAGGAACACTAGAGACCAAAAGGGGGGGTGCACGGGGAGGGCTGAGCCCACCCTCTTGCCCCTACCCTTGGTGCCTAATGCTGCATAGTGCACCTGCCGGGTGCTTGTTGCCCTCTGTGCCCCTGTCCCTGTATCATGCTCCAGGTGGGGGGCAGGCTGGGCCCTGCATTTCTGTCGAGGGGGGAGCAGAGGGTGAAAGGTCAGATGCAGGTCCATACTGCACTTCTTTACTGAGGCCCAGAGTTTACCCTGTGCCCTCCGTTACAAGATTCCCCCAGCCCTGCCACGTGCCTTGGGCTCCCCCTGCCCCCCATCTCAGCCATCGGGGCAGGGACCCTCCTACACTACAGAGGGGCCAGGGGATCCCTCTCCTCCTAGTGCCTTCCATTGACCCACAGAGCAGCTTGGCCTAGGGATGGGGGAGGGCTGCTTAGCTGATCCCTCCCTGACCCAGAGGAAGCCTCTATTTATTTATTAGCTTTTGTTTACACCCTGGAATTGACCTCTTCCTCCAGGGGTCTTGGGAGGGGGAGCCCAGGGGCCCCTGTGACTCCTCCCTTCTGCCTCCAATCCCCAGTTTGTATTTAGCTGCCAAATTAAATTCCCAGTGGCTCCCCTTTTTCTCTGGGGGGTTAGGGTGCTGTCCCCTCCCCCTCTGTTTACATCTCCCCTCCACCCCGCTGTATCCCATATTGCTGAGTTTTCTATTTTTGCAAATAAAGTGATAGAAACTCATGGGACGTGGCTCCCTCTAGGAGGTGGTAAGGTAAATGGCCAGCTCTCCTGGAGAGGGAGCTGAGCGAGAAGGGTGAATTTCTAATCTGGACTTTGCAGCTTCATTAGAAGGAACAAAGGAAATAGGATGAAAATTCACCTGAGAGTCTGGGGCCTCTGGTGGCTATGGGTTCTTGACATTGGATCCTATGGCCTTTGGGGATGGCAGGAATGGGCTTCAGAGGTCTTTGATTCCTCCCTTCCCCTCCATTCCCATACCATTAAATATCTGTATATCTGCTCTCTTTGGGAGGAGGTCCATAAGTTTCATTTGGTTGCTGTTGGGGTCCCTGACCCCAGGAGAGTTAGGAACCACAGCCTGCATCTAAGTTACTATGTTTCTGTTTTATACCAGCCCCTCACCCAGAGAGCTCCCCCAACCCCTGCTCTGACCCCACTATTACCTTATGATTTACTCCCTCTGGACCTTCTGATCTCACTGTTCACCCAAGACCTCCAAAACTCAATGGTACCTTCTCTCCTAATCTCTCTCCTTGCTCCTCTGGTGCCTCAACCTCTGCATTGCCCCCAGACTCAGCTCCGCTGCCTTTAGCCTCTACCAGTGCACCCCTGTTCTTTGCCTCCCTCTATGGTCACCCTCTGTGACTGCCATCTTCCCTGGGACAGTGCCTTGCTTACCTGGTCCTTGGCTTTCTTCACTAATGACCTGTGCATACAGGAAAGAACAGGTGAGGATATGGGAGTAGGGAAGGAGAGAAGAGTAAGGGAAAAGCAGAAGAAGAAAGTGAAAGAAGCTACAGAGGAAACCGCAGGGCCTGAAGGGAAGGAGAGGTCATTACTATGGTAACCCCGCCTTGGGGGAAGGGTAGCTGGTCTTGTCCTATAGCCCTAATGGTTGAAGCCCACCCAGAGAAGGAGTCCTCCCCTGTTGCCTTTTCCTTCTACAATCCCTGGGACATTTATTGAGCACCTGTCATGAGAAGGGCACTGCTAGGTGCGGTGGCTACAGCAGGGAGCTGGGTAAAGTCAGTCCCTGCCCGCAGGGAGCACTCCTGGTGGGGGAAATAGATCTGTGAACACAGACCCCGCATCCCAATTCCCGCAGAGCTCCCTGTGGTCAAGTGTGGAGGGGTGAATCATGCTAACGTTTTCCACCACTCGTTCACCCTGCAAGCTTTATTCTTGCCTGGGCCCCACCCGCTGTCCCCCAGCACGCTGCTTCTCTCAGCTGCTCTTCTTGCCTCTTCCACCCTTTCCTAGGCTCCATTGTCACCTTGATCGCTTGCCCAGTCTTGTTCTCTGGGCCTGGCCTCCAACTTTCCAGCTGTATGGCCCCTGAATTTCTCAAAGCCTCTCCACTTCTCCCCTCTGTTACTTCTCATCCCTACGGATTCTCTTACCAAACTGTCAGTACATACCAGGCACTGTTCTAAGCAATTGATATGAATTACTTAATTCTCAGAACGATCTTATCTGTGAGCCTCTTTGACAGATGAGAAAACAGCCCGAGGAAGGGTTAAATAACTTACTGGAGGTTCCACATCTAGTAAATGGTAGAGCCAGGATTTCAACCCCAGGCACTTTGACTCTAGAGCCTCTTTAATGAAGTACCCACTATCATACAAAAGGCAATGCATTTTTAAATAGACCGTAGTTTCCCCTCTCTCCTGTACTCACTGCCTCCTTTGTTCTCCCTTCCTAGTGTTCCTACCTGAGCAAGTGGAGAAATTATCTGTTTGGAGGCTGGCAGACTGGATTTAAATCCCAGGCCAGCCCCTTACCAGTTGTGTGAACTTGGGCAAAGTTCTTTCTTTTTACCTCTACATCTCGATCTGTGCATCTGTCAGATGGGGGGATACTAATACCTATCTGAGGCGTTTGTGAGGATTAAATGTAACATCATGATTCGCCCAGCACATAAGAGCAGCTCAATAGATGAGCTTCCTTCTTCCAGATCCCTGTCACTCCCTTGGCCCAGCCCCACTCCCCTGTGCCCCACCTTCTCCTAGATCAGTCACCCCTTCCCACCCGCAAGTCTCCCCCACCCCCGGGGCGTGTCACTTCCTCCTCTGCAGCCTCCCAGCCAGATGCAGATCAGTACACAAAGGCTGCCGCTGCCACCAGAGGAAGGGCTGTCTGCGCGCACCTGTAAGTACTGGGCACCAGCCTCCGCCTCCTCTCCCTGCAGGCCCGGGTCTCACCTGGTCCCAGCCTTTCTGGAAGTGGGCTCTGACCTGAGAACACCCAGGGTCCAGTCTAGATTTGAGACTGGAACTCCTTTTTGCATTCCTGAGATGCCTGTCCCTTGTCCCTGATTCCACCTCCTGTTTCACAGATCATTCTCCCTACTTCACCCCTATCTCTCTTACATCAGTTTCCCAAGAATAGGGCTGGGAGGAAGAAAAAAGAGGTGGGGGTGGGTTGGTGCATGAGGCTATCATTTGAGTGTCTGCTTTGTGCCAAGGACTGTGCACCTAAGAAAGTAGGGTTCTCTCAGGATGATTCCCCAGCTGCCACCCCTGCTGCCCAAATTCTTATCCTCAGCAAAAACTTGCAGCTTGACCATCCGATGCCACACCCCATGGTTTGTGCCCCCTCTTTGTGACTCTCTTAAGTGGGCAGCGGAGGGTTCTGTTTAACTTGGGAGGTCTGGATGAGTTGGGAAGAGACTCATAAGCAGTGTATTGGAGACAGAACTGAATCCAGGAAAATGGACAATCACAATGGAGAGAGAAGGGAAGGCAGAGGAGACCCTCAAAGAAAGAGAAAGGGGATTGGGTAGAGCCCATTAGGGCTGGTGGGAGAAGACACAACTCTCTTGCCGCTGCTGCTGCCTGGGTTAGAACGGAGGGAAGCAGCAGACAAGCCAACAGGCTTGACCTGTCTCAATCTCTGCCTCTGCTCTACCTCTAGTTCTCCGTATGACCTCAGGCAAGCCACTTGCCATTCTGGGCTTTAGGTGTCCATTTATAAAAACAGGGGCTTGAAATAGAAGATTCTGCCATTTTATGGTTAGAATCAGTGGGAAAAAGGAAGTTAAACAAACCTTGAAGAGGCTGAGAAGAGAAAAGCAGCAGAGAGATGCAATCAGATTTTTGAATAGGAAGAGGTTAGAGAGAGAAACAGACAGACTGAGCACGACAAGCAAGTGGTAGAGTGTGTTTGGAGAAGATTGGGGAGGACTGTCTAGGGGGTCCCAGAGCCCTCTTTAGGAGAGATGAATGGGGCTTGGGGCCTCTGGGTTCGCCCCATCCTGAGGAACAAGTGCAGCAGCAGAGGCCCCTCCTATGTGAAATGAGTCAAAATAGGGTTTTGTGCTGCAGCATCTCCCAACCTCCCTGACCACAGGCGTGCAGAGCTAGCAGGGCTGAGGTTACACTGAGACTGAGCCCCGGCTGGGCCTCCCACGGAGGGGTGGAGGTTCTGTTACACGCTGCACCTGGAGTCAGAAGTGGTGGGGAGCAGAATGGGGTGTGCCACCGTCTGGCACCCCAGCCCTTTCCCATGCTCCGGGCAGAGCATCCGAATCTGAGTCTAGGCCCAGGCTGAGGGAGATGCAGATGCTGTATGGCCTCTTGCACACAGGGCTAATAGGAAGGTAAACTGGTACAAGCCCTAAGGAGGCTATGTCGGCAGTACCCATCATTACTACAAATGATGCACGTCTAGTGACCCTGCTCTTCTAGGGATTTGTCCCACAGATTCACTTGCACACATGTGAAATAAATACATGAGTTTGAATTTTCATTGTAGCATTATATGTCATACTAAAAGATTAGAAACAATATACATGACCATCAGTAAAGGACTGATTAACTATGATATGCTGTATCCAGGTGATAGAAATCTCTGTAGCTGTAAAAATGAATGAGGAAGTTCCTTCTCTGGTAGAAAAATCTCCAAGAAAAATAGTTAAAAGAAAAAAGTAAGGTGCAAAACTGTATATAAAGTATTCTACCTTTTGTAGAATTAATTATACCATTTGAAAAGGATATATATTTATATTAGTTTGTATATGCATAAAACAATCTCTGGAAAGATTCATAAGAAATTAATAACAATGGTTATTTATTTGGGGTGGGCGTGGAAACTGGGTGAAGGGGGATGGGATGGGAGACTTCTTACCATATATCTTACATTTTTTTCCCCTTCTAATGTTTACTTAAAAACAAAAACTTTTTGTTTTGAAATAACTTAAAACTTACACTAAAATTGTAAAAATAAAAAATGCAAAAACAATACATAGAACTCCAATATATCTCCTCATTCAGATAACCAGATTTAGCAACTTTAGCATTTTGCGACCTCTTTCCTTCCTTCCTTTTCTTCTTTCATCTTTCCCACCCTCCCTCCCTCTCTTTCTCTCTCTCCCTCTTTCTTTCATCTACTTATCTATCTACATCTGTCTATCATCTGTCTATCTCTGTCCATATGTCCATGCATCCATCCATCCACCTGTCTATCTAAATCTGTTTATTACCTAAATATTTGAGAGTGGGTTGCATACAACGTGCTCCTTTAACACTTAACACCTCCAGGTACATTTCATAAAAACAAGGATATTCATGTACATAACAGAATTATCAAGTTCAAAAAATTTAACACTGGTATAAAGTCTGCAGACCATATTCCATTTTTTTTCAGTTGTCCCAATAACTACATATGTTTTTTTTTGTTTGTTTGTCTGCTTTGTTTTTTTGTATGCTCTATGGCGGGGGTCACACTTCATTATTTTTCTATGTAAGTATCACATTATTGCAGCACCTTTTGTTGAATTTTTTGTTTGTTTGTTTGTTGGTTGGTTGATTGGCTGGTTTCTTTGTTCATTTGTTTGGGAAGTGCATGGGCCAAGAATTGAACCCGGGTCTCCTGCATGGCAGGTAAGAATTCTACCACGGAACTACCCTTGTATCCCCTACATATCGTTTTTTTTTTTTTTAAATTTGCATATGGGCAGGAGGCACCAGGGATTGAACTCCAGACCTCCAGCACGGCAGGTCGGAGCTCTGCCTGCTGAGCCACGGCAGCCGCCCTACATATCGTTTTTAACTTTTTGTTTTTTGACCCGTAAGAAATGGATTGTCTATTCAAAATTTTTAATTAATAAGTTGAAAAAATTCTCAAGTTTGCTGGTCTTCCCTAGGTTATTCCAGAGGTCATTCCAGGAATTACCTTGCCTCTAGGCTCTTTCTCCAATAGAGATCCCCTTTCTGCAAAGTCCAGGAAAGAGAAAATTTTACCGACCCTGGCCTTCCTTCCTCCCTTATCCCAGTCCTTTAGAAAGTTCTTTTGTGTTCTAAGCCTCATTCCTCTTGCTACCAGGTCAATCAAGTAGAGCTAGCCTTCCCTGCCTCTTTCACACATTCTCTCCTCCGCTCCAGCCTTCTTTCCTTTCCTTCACACCCTCTGATCTTCTTCCCTATTTAGAATCTTTGACTCTCTTCCTTTATTTAGAATACAAGAATGTGAACGTACAAGGACTATCTGATGAGTTATTCAGTTCCCTCACTTTACAGATGGGGAAATGAGGGCTGGAAGAGAAAGTATGATTTGTCGCACACCAGGGACTGATTGAAGCAGGATTATAATCCAGTCCATTTCCCATGTGGCTCCACCTCCAGTATGGCTTGGCATCCAGGGAGATACTTGTGGGCAATCCTTAGTTCCTCCAGGCCTAGACCCCAGGCCCTTGTAGGTCATTTTGCCCACTTGTGATATCTGTACCCAGGAGGGACAGGTCTTCTCTGAGGCCCCTGACCCAGTCTGGTATCTGCCCTTTACTAGCATCTTGAGGAAACTGCTGAATCTATTGATGGAAGTGAAACTATGGGGGGAGATAAGGAGTTCAGGTAGGGTTTTGAGAGTGACAACTACAGGCTAGGTTTAGAGATCTGAGAACTTGGGGTCTATCTTAAGGACACACATATCCCCCTTTACCCCTATTACAGGCCATGGTGGTTTTGTCAATGGTCCTTGGGTTCCTGCTGGCCCTGAGCAGGGGTGAGAGACAGTTGGATACCAAGATCCCATCCCCAGGGGAGATCCCGGAACAGGGAGATCCTCCCCAGTTCCTGCTGAAGTCCTGTCAGCCAACTCCCTCCTGTAAGGACTGCATCTCCTCGCATCCCAGCTGTGCATGGTGCAAACAACTGGTAAGGATGGATTTGTGGGCTTTGAACTATGCGTACATGTGTGTGCTGCCTAGATAGATGTGTGAACAAAGCTCCTGTGGTTGATTGTGTGGGCATGGGTGTGGCTTCCTGGGGACACTCTGCAGTCCTGTATGACCAAGTTTGTGCACATAGGACTCCTGTGTGTGTGTGTGCACATCCACATACATGCAAGGATTCTACGTGTATGTGATTATGTCTGTGTATTTATGAATATACGGAGAGGGCTTGTGACCCTAAATTGAAAGGAAGTATGTGCTCGTGGGAATTCATGTTCGTGTAAAGGTAGTCAGAGGGACCTATTGTGCATGTATGTATGTGAGAAAGGGTGTGACTGGGCTTATGAATCTGTTTAGGGAAGGGGCGTATGTTCCCTGGCATGTAGCAGCCTGTGACTGGGTCGGGAGGCAGGGGTGGTTTGACGCCTGGGACTTTGCAGGGGAAACTCTTGAGCCACATTAGTGAGGAGTAAGTGGTGGGAAAAGATGCTGGGGAGATGGCTCTCCCTGGCTGGTCAAAAAAGGCTGGGTTTTTTTTTTTTTTTCACCTTAAAGTGACATGGTAAACTGAATGGCAGGGTATGAGGGTTGCCCCAGCTGGAGGTGGGGGCAGAGAACTGTCCTTCTCAGAGGAATAGGCTGAGCGAGCCCAGGAGAAAGGCACAGAGTGAAGCTGGGGGGGTAGACTCAGGGTCTGCGGGAGGCAGAGGGACAGAAGTGCCAGGTTGGGGGTGGGGAGATGGGGCTCTAGGGACAGTCAGGCCTGTGTCTGAATCCTCCAATCCTCAGACAAGAGGCTGGCACCTGGGCCAGCTGAGAAGCCACGATAACCATTTCCTTCCCCTGTGGCTTGCCAGCCAGTCCCAGGGGTGCCAGACAGATTAGGTAGGAGGAGGTGGCTCCTGTTCTGTCCCTATCTTTCCCTTTCCCATGAACAGTGGGTCTTAGCAGGACCCACTTCCCATTTTGGCCTGAGCATGCAGGGAGGTTGGACCAGGGGAAGCCAGGCCCACCTCTTTTTTTGAGGCCCCTACAGGAAGTCTGTGGCCCTAGGGGGAGGGGAAGGATGGATGACTGGAAAGGGGGAATCAAGATAAGGGTAGGGGTGCTGTAGGAAGTGAGGAAAGGACAGGGGCTCAAGGGTAACTTTGGAACTTTGGAAGAAAGGGGAGGGGAGGGCATCAGAAGGGCATAGGGGTTGACTGAGAAGAGAGGGATTAGAGGTGACCAGGACTGAAGGGTAGTTCTAGGAGCCGAGCAGAGGATCTCGTGGTGGGGGTCGGGAGTCTCGAGGGGCCTCCACTTGCCGCGCAGAACTTCACGGCCTCTGGAGAGGCGGAGTCTCGGCGCTGCGCCCGGCGAGAGGAGCTGCTGGCGCGGGGCTGCCCCCCAGAGGACCTGGTGGACCCCCGCGGCCGGAAGGAGGTGCTGCAGGACCGGCCGCTCAGCCAGGGCGTCCGTGGCGAGGGGGCCACCCAGCTGGCGCCGCAAGGAGTGCGGATCACCCTGCGGCCCGGTGAGTTAGGGGCCGGGGGGCGGGGGCCCGGGCAACAGGTTTGGGTTGGGATGTGAACGCGCCCCGCTGACCTCACACCGGCGCCCCGCGTCCCCCGCCCCCCTCCAGGGGAGCCTCAGCGGCTCCAGGTCCGCTTCCTCCGCGCGGCGGGCTACCCGGTGGATCTGTACTACCTCATGGACCTGAGCTACTCCATGAAGGACGACCTGGCGCGCGTGCGCCAGCTCGGGCACGCCCTGCTGGTCCGGCTGCAAAACGTCACCCAGTCAGTGCGCATCGGTGAGCAGACCCGACTTCAACCCTCGTCTTAGCTTCTGACAACGTCCTGGACACACAAAAACCTCGAATTACCCTCTTGCGGCTTTTTACAGACCCTGTCAGGCCACAGGTTCCTGACATTTACCCCTCACTCTGCACTCCCCTTCCCGCCCCCAGATGTCCACCCTCAAGGTCAGAGCTAGAGAAGACTTAAGAGGCTATCCAGTACCACCCTTCATTTGTTAGGAGGGCTAACTGAGGATCAGAGTCCAGAGGGACTGTATTCAAACAGCTCGCTGGGGTCTGACAGCTGCCCTGGACCTCCCAACCTGGACAGCCTGCTGCCACTGTCTCAGCCCAGGGTCTCTTGGACAAGGCCTAAATGCCAATGTCTCTGGCTCCACAGTCCATGCTCACCTGTCTATTCAAGATCCCCATGCTTGGCCTCACTCTGCTCCTACACCCTACACTGTCCCTCAGGAAGCTCTGCCTGACTCTACTGTGCCCTCTCCTTAGTCTCCTTCACCTGCCAATTTCTGCATCTGGTGGTCTCGTTCCTTTAACCAGGCGAGGTATTGGACCCCGCTCTCTAGGAACACCTTCTTCCAGCATCTTCTCTATGGCCACACACACACGCGCGCACACACACACCTGCTACTTCCTACGGGTCTCCCTTCTGAGTCTTCAGCAGTGATCCCTCCAAGCCACTGCTGCCCAGTGACTTCTGGCACAGCCTTCATGCCTCCCCTCTCCCAGGCTTTGGCTCCTTCGTGGACAAAACCGTGCTGCCCTTCGTGAGCACAGTGCCCTCCAAGCTGCGCCACCCCTGCCCCACCCGGATGGAGCGCTGCCAGCCACCCTTCAGCTTTCACCATGTGCTATCCCTGACGGCTGATGCTGAGGCCTTCGAGCGGGAGGTGGGGCGCCAGAGCGTGTCTGGCAATCTGGACTCACCTGAAGGTGGCTTTGATGCCATTTTGCAGGCTGCACTCTGCCAGGTGAGCCTGGAGATGATTTGGGGTCAGGACTGCCACCTATGATTGTGTAGGTGCCACTCATTTCATGCCGCAGTCATTGTAGACTTGCATATTTATCTTGGTAGATTGGAATAAGGTAACTTCAGAAAGAGGAATGTTTTTCTAATTCATCAAAGGCTGATAGCAGCCCTGTTTTGGGGGCTGGGGAGAGAGCAGGGAGGAGCTGGCAGCTGAAGGCAGGGGGAAAGACAAACTGACTCCGAGTGAATCTGGCCAAGTCCTTGGCTCATGGAGCTGGCTGGGGTGGCTCAAGGGCCAAACCCAGGTGCACAGCCTACCTTCCACCCCACTCCAGGAGCAGATTGGTTGGAGAAATGTTTCCCGGCTGCTGGTGTTCACCTCAGATGACACATTCCACACAGCTGGGGACGGGAAGTTGGGTGGCATTTTCATGCCCAGTGACGGGCACTGTCACTTGGACAGCAATGGTCTCTATAGCCGCAGCCCAGATTTTGTGAGTCGCCGTCCTTACCCCACCTCTCCCCATCCCAGCCACACCCTCCTATCCTGCAAGGACCCTCACCCCCAGCCTTGTACTCCTCCCCAGTGACTACGCAGTGTTCCCCAGCAGTTCCTCCTCTGTGTCCTCCCAGCTGCTCAGACAGGAAAACCTGTGTCACCCCAACCCCTCCTATGTCCCTACACCTTGCCAAGCCTCCAGGATTGCCCCCGCTGGTGGAATCCTGATTCCTGGAGTCCCTAGACTAAGGACATCTTACATATGTTTTTTGGGGGTGGGTGGGTGGGTGCTGTGATGCTTACCTTGTCCTCACTCCACCCTAGGACTATCCCTCTGTGGGTCAGGTAGCCCAGGCCCTCTCTGCAGCAAACATCCAGCCTATCTTTGCTGTCACCAGTGCCACACTGCCTGTTTACCAGGTAAGAACTGCCCCAGCCTATTTAGAGCAGTTCCCCCAAAGACCCATTCTCCCTCTGACTCCCAGAAGCCCATCTCCCTAGAGCTGTGACCTACCATTTCCCCTCAATTCCTCGTAACTCAGGAGCTGAGTAAGCTGATTCCTAAGTCTGCAGTGGGGTTGCTGAGTGAGGACTCTAGCAATGTGGTGCAGCTCATCATGGACGCATATAACGTGAGGGGCTGGAAGGTGGGGGTGGAGAATGGGGATGGCGGGCACTGTGAGACGGGAGAAAACGGTCAGGGTTGGCTGGGGGGTGGCAGAACTAAGAGGGAGTGATGGATATTTTAATCTAACACTCCGTAGCTCCTACCTATGGTATGCATGGGCTAGCGTTCTTAGTTCATCCACTCACTCAGCTGTATGTTCATAAGTGTCTGATACGCACAGAACATGCACTTCTGCTCTGGACAAGGAAGGAAACTAATATTCATTGAGGTTTTAGTTCAGGCCAAGCACTGTCCAAGGTACACACACTGTTTGGTCTCTCATTTAACCTGTGCTTGGTAATTGTTATCACTCTAATTTTACAGATGAGGAAGTAGACACAAGAAGACTCACTGACTTGTCCAGGGTCACACAGATAACAAATGAAGGGCTGGCATTTGTCCCCAGTCTGTCTTCAAAGAATATGAGATCTGGATGGAGCTTGCTTTCATTAAGCTTATCAACAATTCAGGGATATTCTCCACAGAAACCATAGAATTTTATAGAGATGGAAGGAACAGTAAAAATTCTTATGTTTCTTGGGTTTAGGTCTTATCTTTGTAATTAGATTGTGAGCTTCTTGACGACAAGGACTCTATTTTTAACCCATGGCTAGAAAATTTGATAGTATCGAATGTCTCAGGACAAACCCAATTTAAAGAATCTGTCCTATAGATTGTGTACACACATGTGTATGCGCACAGGTTCTACATCCTGATTTGAGGTTTGAAAAAGATGGTCTCTGTACTACATTTATAGTGCCTGGCTGGCCCCCAGCAGGTCCTCACTCGCAGCTGCATTGAAATTCTGTTTTATGGGCCTCCAGATCTGTGCACCCCACTCAAGCTTCTGCACAAGTCCTTACTCCAGATATGCCTCCTCATTGGGCAGAATGGAAGGAGCCTCAAGGAGGGCAGAGGGCAGGGTTCTGGCAGAATTTGGTGTGTCCGGAGAGGGCAGAAGGTGGGGTTACAGTTCTGCCTTCTCATGGTCACTCATTCCCTCTCATTCCACAGAGCCTGTCATCCACTGTTACCCTTAAACATTCTCCACCCACTCCTGAGGTCCACATCTCTTACGAATCGCTCTGTGGAGGTCCTGAGGAGAAGGGTGAGGCTGGGGACCAGGGCCAGTGCAATCAAGTCCGAATCAACCAGACGGTGAGTGCTGGGCGAGATAGACACAGGGAAGGAAATGGGCCTGAAGACTGGATGGGAGTGGGAAATTGCAGCAGGCAGGAAAATATGGAGGGCAGGCATAGAGGACAAAGCAAAAACACAGGGTAGTCCTCTATCCATCTTTTCTGAGGGGATTTAATGAGGGTTTCCCTCAAATGTGTTTCTAGGAGATGGGTATTAGCATGACCCTACCACTTAGTAAATGTTTTGTGTGACCAGTGGTTGGTGTTTGTGTGTGTAATCTTAGTCTCATTCCTGCCCACACTGTCCTCAGGTGAACTTCTGGGTTACCTTCCAAACCACTAGCTGTCTTCAAGGGCCCCATAATCTGAGTTTCCGGGCCCTTGGCTTCTCAGAGGAGCTGCGTGTGGAGTTACATACACTGTGCGATTGTGATTGCAATGACAACCAGGCCCAGGCTCCCTACTGCAGTGACGGTGGAGACCTACAATGCGGAGTGTGCCAGTGAGGACTCCCGCTTCCTTTCACCCATCTGGTTCCCGCAAATGACTAATCCCTGTGTTTCCTCCTCCTTTGCCTTCTATCCTCCCACCTGAGTCTCTAGACAACTCAAGACAAGGCTCCACCCCGAATTTCATCCCCTGAAGCAACCTAGATATGCTGAGACCCTCCCCTACCTGAACTCCCCCTGACTCTTCTATTCCCTGGTGCACCTGGATGTACTGTAGCATCCCTTCAGCCACTCTCTCTCCCAACTCTTGTGGTAACTTGGGTTTAAAGGGCTCTGGGAAAGACAGGTCAAGGCCTGGTCAAACTCTCTGACCTATTTTTCTCTGCCCCATCTCCCCTCCCAGCTGTAATCCTGGCCGCATGGGCCGGCTTTGTGAGTGCTCTGAGGCAGAGCTGTCCTCCCGGGATCTGGAATCTGGCTGCCGGGTCCCCAATGGGACAGGGCCCCTGTGCAGTGGGAAGGGACGGTGCCAGTGTGGACGCTGCAGTTGCAGTGGACAGAGTTCTGGGCGTCTGTGCGAGTGTGATGATGCCAGCTGTGAGCGACATGAAGGCATCCTCTGTGGAGGTACCTGGAGAGTGCTGAGAGAAGGGTGTGGTCAGAGGCTCCCCCAAGGGTACTTAGGCACTGGGAGGATCATGACACCATGGGCAAGTTTCAGAGATTCTGGTGTGAATTGCAAGGTGGGTCTGGCACAACTTGGGAGGGATTGGCTGCATGGGCCCGTGTAGGGAATTAAGTCACTTTTAAGCAGCTTAGGCAGCCTGTGATGTCCAACTCTGTGTTAGGAGTATGGTTGTCATCTTGTACATGGTCTGCCCCAGGGTTTGGCCGCTGCCAATGTGGAGTGTGTCACTGTCATGCCAACCACTCGGGCAGAGCCTGTGAATGCAGTGGGGACATACACAGCTGTATCAGTCCTGAAGGTGGGCTCTGCAGTGGGCATGGACAGTGCAAATGCAACCGCTGCCAGTGCTTGGATGGCTACTATGGTGCCCTATGTGATCAGTGCCCGGGGTGCAAGACACCATGTGAGAGACACAGGTGAGCTTCACATCCTGCATTCTGAGAGCAGGGGTACAGAAGGGCAAGTGAAGCCACTCCTGCTTGCTTGCTCTCTTTTCTGCAAGTATGGGCAAGCATGAGTGGGTGACCATTGCCCAGCTGGTAACTTATTGGGGTCTGCTGGGCAGGGACTGTGCAGAGTGTGGAGCCTTTGGTTCTGGTCCCCTGGCTACCAATTGCAGCATGGCTTGTGCCCATGCCAACGTGACCCTGGCTTTGAACCCCATCCTGGATGATGGCTGGTGCAAAGAAAGAACCGTGGACAACCAGCTATTGTTCTTCCTGGTGGAGGATGAAGTCGGAGGCAGGGTCGTGCTGAGAGTGAGACCCCAAGAGAGTAAGTGGACAGGGATGCCATAAGCATGTCAGATGGAGTACTTGGAGTTTGATGGGCAGGGCCTCAGAACTTTAGGGATGTGTAGGTAAAGATAATGGGAAACCAGGCTGGAGGTTGAAGTGAAACTGTGAATCACAGGCAAAGGTAGAGGTAATGGACCAAGTGGATAAGGCTAAGGCCCTGGGGACTGTTGGTTCCTTTTGCTTTCAGTGTCAGGCAGGATTAGGAAGGCTAGATGGGGATGGACAGTGTGGGCAACTGTTGACCTGTCCCATGGCTCTAGCCCTCAGAAATCTGTGTTGTTTCTCCTTGCAGAGGCAGTAGACCACACCCTGGCCATTGTGCTGGGCTGTGTAGGAGGCATTGTGGCAGTAGGACTGGGGCTGGTCCTGGCTTACCGGCTTTCAGTAGAAATCTATGACCGCAGAGAATACAGTCGCTTTGAGAAGGAGCAGCAGCAACTCAAGTGGAAGCAGGTGAGGAGATTCTGTCTCCTATCCTACTGGGGTGGGTTTTACTTGCTTTCTTCTAATTGGATCCTTCTTGCTCTCCGCTTCCCCATCCCACACACAGCATCTAGGACATGTTCACTTTGATCTGTCCCTCTGCCCACTTCCATCAGTTACTAGAGTCCTGCTCAAGTTCTAGGTTGGCCTCTTAGGACTAGATAAAGGGGAAGAGGAATTTGAGGTCTTTATAATTTCCAACTTCTTTCCTCAGGACAACAATCCTCTCTACAAGAGTGCCATCACAACCACCATCAATCCCCGCTTTCAAGAGGAACAGTGTCCTCCTCTCTCAGGGGAGAAAGGGGTTTCACCTTAGAGCTCTTCCCTCTGGGGAAAGGACGATGGGAATTGTGAGGAGACTGGGTCTGTTTGCCTACCACAAAGGAGTGGGCACCAACTTACATCATGTTCAGAGTGACACCCAGGAGGGCTGCCTCCTCCTTGCTTTCTTTCCTACCTCACAAGGAGTGGGGGTTCTTCCCACCCAAACATACAATAAAGAGTCTTACTGTAAACTACAGCTGTCATTTTGCTTTATCCTACCCAAGGCCAAAGCAGGCTGTTTGGCCTGGGCCTCAGGAAAGCTCACGTTCATTCCTCCTACACCTTCAGACATAAAGATATTCTCAAACTTGAATGTGCAGGACAAATCATGATGCAGCCCCCTGGGAAACAATCAAGTTCTGACTCATCAGAACTGGGATGGCCTAGTGAATTCACTTTTCAGGTGATTCTAATGTAGGAGGGCCAAAGAACACTGCATTTGGTATTAACAAATCTTATTGCCCTGCTGTGCATGGGTTTTCTCGTGTTCAAAATTGATGTTTTTATTTCTACTTGTTGCTCCTTTGCGGAGAGGGGGACAGTTTTAAAATACCTGGTTTATAGAGTGCTGGAAGGGTGGGTGGTCATTTTGGGATGTGTGTGTACATAAGCCACTAAAACCATTCTGGCCTCTGTAAAAAAAGCTTCCCCAAAGTTTATACTTCCCAAAGAGGAGATAGTATGTAGAAAAGCCCCACTTTGTTTATTTAAATATCCTAAATATATCACGAAGGACATACACTGCACTTTAATGGTAAAAAGATACAAGTTTATAACATCTTATAAAAACTACCATTTAAAAGTGATCTTGTTCATTTGATATTTCCCTCCCCCAATAGCAAAATAAGTATATTTAAAAAAAAAAAAGAGGGTGGAGAGGAAGGGTGTGTGTGTGTGTGTGTGTATTGTTGAGGATAAAAGCCCCAAGGCCACAGTAGAGGCAAACTGCATCTCCGGGGAGAGGGTTAAAATTGTGGCTGGCCCACTCCTCATTTAACCCTCCAATGTCAAGCCATGGGGCACAATCAGTAGCTATGTGACATTAGGAGGCTGTTGGGTGGGAAGTGGATGGAAAACATTTGGGGTGCTTGGAAGGGCAGGGTTGGTAGGGCCTGGTGCAGCAGCCTACCCAGGAACTGGAACTAATATTTCCCTGATCCCCAAATTCCACATCCTGGTCTCTGAGAGAGCCTGCCCTATCTCCCTTTCCCTTCACTCCAAACACACCTGAGGCATCTTTCCAGTGCTAGGCCCCACCCTAGCAGAGAAGGGGTGGGGCATTGGACCCAGGACCCTTTGCCATGGTCTGAAGTCTGGGGATTCCCTGGGGTATAGGTGGGGCTCCTGGGCCCCCTATCACTCCTCTCACTCATTCTCTCTTCTCACACATCCATTGCCCCAGAACATCAGAACCTGGACAACTGAACCATATGCTCCTGAGTTTCCCCCCATATCCAGTCCGTAGCAGGTGAGGTTTTGGTATGGCCCTTTGCACATACACCCAGTTTCCTCGCTCCCACCTATCCAAACAGGAAACCGAAGCCCGAGTAGAAAGCTAGGGCACATCCTGACCTAGAACGCATATTCCCACTGCAGGGTCACAGTTCATTTATGTGATTCCCTTCACACACACACACCCAACCCACCCCTATCCCAAACAGATTAGCTGCAAGTGGCAGGGAGAGACGCCTCCCTTTTCAAAAGCGCTTTTGGGAGGATCCTGTTTCCCAGAATATATTCCCAGAGGTGAAATGACAGAAAAATCCCAGTCCCAGGAGAGCCCTCTAACAAGAACAGGGCTGGCTCACATGCAGATGCCCCTGCATGCAGGGGCCACAGGGCAGTTCCAAGGACTGAGGTCTAGGTTCTTGGCCACATCAAGTGGGAGTGTCACCATAAAGCTAGCATACAAGGCAGCAAACATTCCCCAGTGTCTTCTCCCAAGAATCTCAGGTGCTGCCAGGGAAAATCTAAAGGGTCTCATGCTTTTCTTCTTCTCTGAACTACTCATACCTTGGAGGTAAGGCTGGACTCTCCTTACTCCCTCAGAACAGGGAACAGATAGGAGTTTGCTGCCCCGTCTATTCTCTACATTTCCTGGGAAATGGAACCACGCTTCTGGTGAAACCCACTACAACCTGGCACTCAGGTTCATCCAGTCTCCACGATTACTCTTAGACAGTTCCCCTCACCCCCCACTGGGCAGGGCAGCCCACAGTGGAGGTTAACCAACCCCCAGGACCTCCCATAAAGATCCTTTTCTTGGCAGGAAGGACTATTTCATTTCACCTTAGAAAATTCATGTTCACAAGCCCCTGGCTTGGGTTAGAAACTCTCTAACCACCAGCCTATTGAATCAATCTAAAAAACTCTCCCAAAGTCCTCCTATTCCCTAAAGCGAGTTCCTCAGCTCCTTCTGGGACTTCAAGTAGCCTTTGGGGCTGGGGGGAGGGGGGTTAGGAGTCTGTTTTACACTCATCCTCCCCCTAAGCTGAAAGCTAGAGAAGGGTTTGGCTCAATATGCCATCTCCTCCAAGGACACCAACACTCACATTCACACGCCAGACACGCATGTGCGTGCACGCACACACACACACACCCTGATCACTTCTTTTGTAGGTGAATAGGGTGGTGGTGTTGGAGCAAAGAGGAGCAAAGAGTATCAGTTAAGGATAAAACTTACAATAGATTTCTCCCTCAGTCCTTTCTCCACAGCACACTCCTCCCTACCCTTCAAACCATTCTTTGTTGGGCTGGGAAGGCCATCAAGAAGGAAGCCAAGATATTACTGACGTTAAAGGTCAGCCCCCTAACTTCCTCTACTGGAATACAGTGATAGGACTTAGGCAGGGAGAACAGTTCCTACTGTTCAACAGTCATGGCAGGGGGACACCAAATTCCTTTGTTTCCTGAACAGTTGTTGACCAATTTGGGACTAGCCTTGGGTGGCTGGGCACAAGGAGAGAGAACCCACTTGACAATCATGACTTCCTGCTCAATACCTCTGCCTGGCTTTAGGACTCAATGGCAGAGAGGCAGCCACAAGCTATCTCTAAGATCAATTGCCTGAAGAGAAGGAAAGGGCTTCATGGTTGCCCCCACCTCCCAATTTCCTCCAAAAGGCACTTGATCTGACCCCATCAGGTACCTGGGTGGCACAGGTCATGTAACACCCATGGGCACAACTCTTGCTCCTCCCCTGAAGAAGTAAGAGGTACCTGTCTATTTTTCTTGGATCTAGTCTGGTCTGCATACCACTATTCTTCCTTTTATTCCCACAGTATATAAGGAGGCCAAAGTAAGCTCAGCTGCCATTTCTGATCCTATTGTCCCTCAAATAGGAGGTAAGGTGTAGGGCTGTGGAACAGTGAGGATCAACTGTAACTAAAAACTCAATTTTGGGGGAGGGCTGGCTGCTTTAGACCAGGACTCTATTCCTCCAGATTATCTGTATCCACAGTTTACCTGCTGAAATTGCTTTTGAATAAACAAAAACAAGAACAAAACAAACAAAACACTCCTTTCCCCAATCTTTTCCATTTCAGCTGCCAGCTGGGGTCCAAGGTTGTGGGAGCCATACTTCAGTCTTGGTCCTATACCTTGAGTGCCTCTCTTATGACCTCAGCCAAGGGCCTGGGGACTAGCTCCCCATTCAGGAATGCTGTAGGAACTTCCCCAAGACACTCATAGTCTCAGATTATTTACAGAGCTGAGGCTCTGGGGCTGCTGTCCCCTGATGCACTCTTCTGTTCTCCTGGGTCCACTTCTCCAGGAGGGTGGCAGGGGCAGACAGGACAGTGGTGGGACCATCAGACCAGAGTAGATTCGCTCTTCAGTAGACTCTTCTGATCACTCCCACCACCTGGGGCCCCTTGCGCCTATAGAGTAAACTGCCCATCAGAAGTCTTGGACTGGCACCCTTGGCACATTCGTTTGTGTCTGAGTAATCGATCTGTGCGAGAAAAACACTGAGAAAAAAGGGAGGGTTAAGTGTCTAAGAGGTGAAACTCAGCTATCTGTTGGCCAGATCTGTCTTCCCCACCAGGAGGCACATGTCACACACTCTACGTCCCCTCAACATGTACACAGATGCACAAGTGCACAGTGGTTACCAGTGATTCCAAACTCTGGAACCAGAATCTGAATCTCCATCTGTACACTCAACTGTAAAGGGGCTAAAATACTCACGTCATGGCTCTCTCTCTCTCTTTTTTTTTTTTTTTTTTAGTTTGCATATGGGCAGGAGGCACCAGGGATCGAACTCCAGACCTCCAGCACGGCAGGTTGGAGCTCTGCCTGCTGAGCCACGGCAGCCGCCCTCATGTCATGGCTCTCTTATTCATCAAATGTTTGTTAAGTATCTAATTTGTGGAAGATATAGTTGTTGGCACTGACAATATAGTGGAGAACCTGAGGGACAAAATCTGCTCTCATGGAGCTTTCATTCTAGTGTTGTGAAAATTCAATGTAAGAGTGTAGAGCCATGCTTGAGATCTAGCACAGCATCTACCAACTGTTAGCTGCTATCACTTCTCATCTTCTGCTCTTGTCTTATTTAGGTCCTGGCTCTCACACTTGTTTCAGATCAGATATACCCCCTCAGGGCAGAGATTGGTTATCTCTTCCTCCAAAGCCCTGACATTGGACTGAATCCCAGTTTTGTCCTTTCATCTGCTGTATCCTTGGGAAACTTAACTTCTCTGAATCTCAATTTCCCTATATGTGAAATGAGGATAACAAGAGCTACTTTATGGAGTTGCAAGGATTAAATGAAATAATCTAGGTTAAGTATGTTCATCACAGTGCCTGCACATAGTAAGTGCTCAAAAAGTGCTGCTACATAACTAGTAATCCAATTATTCTGATGATCCCCTAACCCCAAGATCAGCTGCATAAGGCCATCCTGAGGTGCTGACTCTATCATGGCCTCCTACATCAGGCAGGGAATTGGGGGCAGGCCTCAACCGAGGAAAAGTTTGTGCAAGTTTGTGCATGGGGTGGGTGAACAGAGGACCAGATGACATGTGAGCCTTACCTGATGACACCGCTCACATTGGTAAGGCTTTTCGCCACTGTGCACACGCTTATGGCGCTCCAGGTGGTACTTTTGGATGAAGCGCATATCACATATATCACACTCAAATGGCTTCTCCCCTAGCCCAAGCAGAGAGAGATGTGAAGGTCAGGAGGTATATATGGTAGGGACCTCATTCCAGGTGTCTCCCCAGAAACTTTAACTCTTAGCAATGTGTAGGCACCTAAGCTACCATAAATGGGGAGTGGGGCCCTAAAGGACCTGATCCAGTGGCATCAGACAGAGTCATGCAATCTCTCTACCTCGTTCACTTACATTCTTCCTCCATTTCTAATATATGTCTTTAACAGTGGGAGACTGGGGATAGATTACTGGCCCATATACCATCACCACCCCCACAAAACACACACACACACAACTCTGGCTATCTAGGCACACACACACACACACCAAGTTATAGATTATTCTCCCCCTCTGAATATAGGCAAGGCACTTACCCGTATGAATAAGGATGTGCCTCTTGAGGTGGTAACTGCTCCTAAAGGCTCCAAAGCAGTGTTCACAAATAAAATTTTTGGGAATCTTTACTTGAAAAGAACCATTCTGTTCCACTACCACCACCTGAGGGCAATAATCAGGCATGTCATAAGGCTATTTCAGTCCCTCCATGCAGATACCATTTTATTCTGGATCCTGTTTCAGCTGCTGGACCAAATAACCCTCCTGACTTCCAAACGTTGCTTCCTTCACGGTACTTTGCTTGGTTTGCTTTCCTCTTTACTCTAACTAAAGAGGTCATCTCCCACATCTCATAGTGTTCAAAGACTTTCTTCTTGGGACTCTTAAGAGGTAGATGGGTAAGCTGTCTGCCTTGTCAAACCCAACACTCTGAATATGCCCCTCTGCCAAAGAATCTCATGCTCCCTAGCCCTGACCCCCCTTAATCTTAGTAGGGATGCTTCAGAGAGGGCAGAGATCAACTACAAAAGAGGTCTCTGGATGAAATCAGAGCACCACACTGACTGGTTATGAGGGATGAAAATGTCTATGGAAAGCTACAGGTTGAGTCACAGAGGGAAGAGGAGGATTATCCCATTCTCAGATTGTGACAATTTGGGGGATTACCCCATTACCTGCCTTTTTAACAGTCTTTTTTGAATGAGAGGCCTCAGTCAAGCTGTCATCATCTTTGCGGCTCCGAGACTTATCGCTGTCTTTTCGGTGGGCCTTTGAATACAAATCAAATCTAAATTCACAGTCCATCCCACACAAGACAGGAAATCAGATGTTGCTTTCAGGTATACAAATCATAAATGAGAGTAAAAGATCTGCCCCCAAAGTTTACAGAAAGTACTTATTTATTTCCTCTCCACATACCCTGGTTTTAAGGAGAGTAGGTAGAGAAAAGACCTTCATTAGTGCTTCAAAGTACGCATATTCATTCACCGCCCAGCTTGATCCCCTTGCCCCATTTTCCTCAATAGAAGCACAGGGGAATCAAAGCTTGGCATCTCCTGGCAGAGAGCTTGGCCCACCCGACCTCCAGGTGCCATAATGGACTCAAGCGTTGTACCTGACTTGAGCACCTCAGCACATCAGGGCTACCTGCCCGCTCGCCATTCTCGGCCTGCTTGCTGGCAATCTGGCTCAGCATCATCTTCTTGCTGGCTGCAGTGGGAACCAAACTCACACCTGCTAGGCCTTCACAAGCCAGGAGACTTGCCTAAGTTGAAAGGAGATGAGGTGTCAGGTCACCTGGCAGGGCAGTGCAAAACAGGCTGCTATCCCCTACAGAAGTATCTCTCTAAGGGGTGTCAGCTCTCATTTCCAAACCCTGCTTTCTTCAAGAGTCCTCCCTAACTAATCTCACCAGGAACTTACTACTTCTATTATCCCTCAGCATTTAATTATAGATCAACTGAATAATTATTATGGATAGGTTTATGTCATTGGCACTACATTAGGTACAGTGAGTGGGTGTCTATATATTACTTTCAAGGTATTTCTAGGCCTGAACTGCGAGTGGGCATGAAGGCCCATCCACCTGACCCACTGAAATGGGAGATACATAAGATCTTACACCTTCCTTTTCCAAGCATTCAGCTTCATGGAGCCCATTTCTATTTGGCACCGGTGCCAACTATATGTTCTACTGGATCCCGCAAATACATTTATTAGTAAAATTAGGTAATTTCTCCCTTTAGGTTTTAAATTCCCTAAGTGTTGTCAATTACAAAGGGTATAAAAATTAAACCACTTGATATGATTTTGGAGTTGGATATTCAATTTCTTTCGACCCCCTATCCCATTTATATGTGTCTTAATGTCTACAATTCTTTACATTCTCTGCCCCACATGCACAGACTTACAAGACTACTTAAGCAAGGGATGTTTAAGCATATTTTCACTTTTTGCTGCTATATTTTCAACTGACTTTGTTAAGCTAGCACTAGAGAATATATTTTTCTTACTGAAGAAAAACTTTTAAGAAACAATTAGTCAACAACCATCCTAAAAGTGACTTATAGTAAAATTCCTTTAGATGAGACTCTTTCCCCTGACTTCAGGGGCTTTGGAGTTAAAAATCTTAGCTCTGCCATGTGTAAACTATATAATCTTGGGCACGTTACTCATCCTCTTTAAGCCTGTTTCCCTAAATGCAAAATGCCTATCATAATACCTACCCTCACAAGGTTTATGAGAATTAAATGAATATGTAAAATACTTAGCAGTACTCAGCACAGTGAGTGCTTAGTGCAAGGCAGCCTTCTCAGAACAAAAGTAAACACGGTTTTGTGAAGTGGGTTACAAACAGACAAAGGAAGAAGAAACCAAAGGGCTCCTGCTCTACATAGAAAGGAGGAAGCTGTGTATGAAGTGGCAGCTGGAAGAAAGCCAATTAAACTATAATCATCAGGCTGCCATCCCGGTGAGACTTATAAGGGAGGTTCCCTGGAAGAAAGCTCGTAGAAGCTTTAGGGATGCATGCATATATGACTATGATAGCCTGTCCGGTTGTCCTGCCTCTCTAATTCATTTTCCACCCCCCACAATAGCAATGACCTTTTAAATTGAAGGATTTGACATCACTGTGCTGCTTAACATTCCTGAGAATCCCATGCCCTACAGAATAAAGTCTAATTTCTCAGCAAGGCATAAAGGCCTTCAGACCAGACTCCACTTACTTCTTCAAGAGAAGTCAACACCTCTTCCTCATCATTTTTCCTAACTATCCCCACTAAAATTGGTCCCATAAATAGCAAATTACCTGCAGTCCCCCTCAAACTCATTATATTTTCTTAGGCCTCAAAACCCCTGGCCATTCTGTTCCTCTTGTTTGAATGTCCTTCTCTGCTTGTTTATCTCGCAAAATCCTATGCATCCTTTAAGCATCATTTTCTTTGGTCACCCAGGCAACAATATCACTCTCTCCTCTGCAGTGTATACATCTCTATTATTGCACATTCCTTCAATCAACAGAGATTTACTGAGTCCTAATACTATCAAGCTGCTATGCAAGGTGCTGTGAATATAAAGATGAATACTATACTGTTTCTCCATCCTCCCTGGACCCCAACTCTCCTGGAAGCTTGCTGGGGACAGGGACAATGTCTTATTCATCTTTGCATCCCAGCTCAATGCCTTGAGTGTAACAAGAGCTCAATAAATTCCCAAGCTCAATAAATTCCCGTTGAAGAAAAACAAATGAAGCATTCACCACTGTTAACTCCCTTGTGCCCCTCAGCACTTAATGTGGCGAGTGTAAAGTGAGTATAGGTTGCTTTGCAAATGTCCCATCAGCACCTGTGATGCAGTATAGCCTACCTCCTTCATTTGAATGGAAGCTCCCTGAAGGCAGGGGCTGTGGCCTGTCTCCTTTCCTTCCTCTAGATCTCCCCCTGGTGCTTAATATAGAGCTTGGCTCACTGGGGTTGGTCAATATGTTGACTAAGGCAGCATTCAAGAGTGAAACTGCAAATATGCTTCTCAGTGATCTTGAAGTAGGAGGACTCTAGAGCTTTTTACCTGAGCCATGCTGACTTCTCACTTAATGCAACCCAAAAGTTCAGGAGTTTCTTGATCCACCTTTTCTCAAGACACTGTTGTTTGAAGAACTGTCACCAAATCTCTGTAATGATTCCTCTTTTGTGCCCCTTCAGTCCTGCTGCCATATTGAACTGTCTTTGCCTTCAAATAGAACTAAGTGTCCTCCAAAGGGAAGATAGGTGTTCCAAAAATCCTTGGACTCTGCCTGGCTCCAGCCTATTGTCTGAAGAAAATGACAGTCTGCCACTCTTGGTTTTCCAGTTGAATTCTCCCGATGAGGCTCCGACCTGTCTCAGAAACCTGAAACCAGAAAGCGAGATGGGGCAGTTAGTTAAGTAGAGCATCCTCAGATCATGCAACCTGTGGTGGGCTGAACTTTTTTGATAGTCGCTCTCTGTGACGCTCAGAAAGAGAATATGAGTCAAGAATTTTCTTTCTAGGTCAGTAGGAGAAACTGGTCTCCTAGGCAAGGAAGGGAGGCCAACAGGAGCAAAAGTAACTGGGACTCTGCCAAGTGGGCAAGCACTTAAATTTACCATCTTAGGAATGGAAGAAGGGGGCGGAGGCCATTCGGGGCTTTTGTGCCCAGTGGGCTGGCCCGCGAAGCTCACACTCTACAGAGACGCGGCCAGAAGAACTGTGGTGGAGGAAACCTTGGGTGCCATCGCTGGGCGCTTGGGTGGTGAGCAGAAACCAGACTGGCAGTGTGTGTCCTGTCCGGCCCACACGTGCCGGTTCTCCGAGTCCGCCCGAAGGTACGGAAACTGCGGAGGTGGAGAGCAAGGAAGCGAAACCCAGTGCCGCGCGTTCCTTGCTTCCAGCCGCCTGCCTCTGCGCCCGCGGCACGGACCCGCACGAGAGAGCAGGGGAGTGCAGAAGAGCGCGCGAGGTGCGTGCTCGCGCCCGCGTCCCCTCCAAGCACGCTCCCCTCTGCCCGGGATGCGGCCGAAGGGCGGGGGGCGGTGCGCGAGCGCGCGGCCCCCTTCCCTCCCCTGGCGAGCCCCCTCCCCTCGCCACGCGCCCCTCCTCTCTTCCCCTCCCCCTTCCCGCGCGGCACCCCGCGGCCTGCGAGCTACTGAAGCGCTGCAGTCTGTCCGGTCGACGCTGAGCTCCTTGGGGTGTGCTTTTACCTGCCAGGCACCGCCGCCCACTGCCTCCCTCACCGCGCAGCGCCTTCTTCAGTTCCCAGCACACCGTGCCAATCCCGCGGCCGCCGCTGCCCCCGCCGGGACCGAGGCAAGTTTACAAACACCAACCCGGGGCCCGTTTCCCCGGAAGCACTTTCCCCTCCCCCTCGTCCTCTCCGCCGGGCAGCGACATCCACTTCCGGGCTCGGCCGCCTGGACGGGCGGGGGCTGTCAGAAAGGGGGCGAGGCTGGTTTGGGAGGGAGTGGGTGTAGCGAGGGAGTGGGCGGTACCAGCGCGGGGGAGGTGGGCGGGTCGGCGGGTCGGCGCGTGCGCCCCGGCGAGGGCGAACTCTGGGGGCCATCTTGACTGAGGGCAGCAGCGACGGCCCTGACGTAATTATGTGCTGGATACTCGTTGAGAGGGTGTGCTGGGTGAGCTGGTTAAAATTATTTGAAAAGTGCCATCACATTCTCTTCCTCGCCGGCGTTCTTTCCCTAGCTTCTGGGTCTGAAGCCCCAAGCAGGGCCAGAATAGTTTGTACCCTTTTTTTTTTTTTTTGTAGTTTTTGAGAAATCTTCACACACATATGTTCTATACATGGTGTACAATCAGTGGTTCACAATATCATCACATGGTTGTGTATTCATTACCATGATCTTTTTTAGAACATTTGCATCACTCCAGGAAAAAAAAAACAACTCATACATACCATGCACCTTACTCCTTCCTTTCATTGACCAGTAGTGTTTCCATCTACCCAATTTATTTTACCCTTTTCCCCTCTATTTATTTATTATCCATGTTTTTACCCAGCTATCCATACCCTGGATATAAGGAGCATCAGACAAAAGGTTTTCACAATCACACAGTCACATATAAACATTGTATCTTTGTACAGTTGTCTTCAAGAATCTAGGATACTGTAACACAGCTCAACAGTTTCAGTGTACCCTACCTTTTAACGAAGTCTGGGCAAGGTTGTCTTTCCCTGAACTTTCCATCAGGCCCAAAACTGCATATTCCGGGGCCGGCCAGCCAGCTGGGAGAGGAGTTAACTTTCGTTGCATGCTCCTGCCATGTACCCTCAACCACAATCTGAAAAATGAGTTCCCTTTTAAGCGGCGTTCCCTAAGTAGCCTGAGGCTGCACTGCTCACGTTCCTGCAGAGGTCTCTGCCCTGGAGGGTTCTCCGCGTACCCGAGGTGGGCCCGGTTACCTTATATTGCTTCCCTCTTTATTCCAGACTGTCCGGCGCTCTGACACTGGCCTTTTCGCCTGGAAAAGGCCCTAGGACTCTCCTCAGTAGGAGACTGTAGGTTCTCTGGAGATTTGGTGATGCAGGTTGCCCCCTGGGACGGGCTTAATTAGGAAAATGGAAACGAGCTTTTCATCAAATTCTGCCCCCCTACCCCGCCCACTCCCCAGCCATTAAAGAAGTTCTGCTAAGGATGGACTATGCAGAGGGCACTTTATGGAAGAAATTGTCCACTCCATTTAGGTCTCGGTTTCTGCTGTAGGTGCTTTCGGGTTGTGAATTTGGTAGAATAAATGGCGATACCAAATATATATATGTATTATTTTTTTATTTATATGAAACCAAGGATTCCCAACTGTATTTTGTGCACAGACTTCATTTCTTTGAGCACTCCGCGTTTTGGGCGATTGAAAGCAGGTCCCTCTTGCTCTTAAGAGGAAAAAATTGAAGAGAGAAGAAAACGTCACCAAAATAAACCTTTTAAAATTTAACTCATAGTTATTTTAGCAAATTTGAGGAACACAAAAGTACAGCAGGCAAAAAAAATTTTTAATCTGAGTTGTCCGGTATTCCTGAATGTGGTTCACTGTTAGCAGTTTCCTGTATATCTCTCCAAACTTTTTTTCTATTTTCATAGAAAAATCTTTTCTTTTTCATTTATACATATTTATTAAGAACTTCCAATACACCAGACAAATGTGCTTTCAATATCTACTCTCATTTCACATTTTAAAATTTGGTGCAGACTACTGCATTTTATGTTTGTACTTTAGTTTGTCTAACCCCATCCTGGTGAACATTTAGGTTAGTTTCAGTATCATAAGAAACAAAACCATAGTGAACATCATTAGAACTATCTTTTTGCACTTACAGATTTGTAGATCAGATACGTGTATTTTAATTAAAAAACTTAACAAAAGAACATTAAAATATCATTCCATTCTACATATACAATCAGTAATTCTTAATATTATCACATAGTTGCATATTCATCAGAGATACCTGTATTTTAAACTTTGATAGATTCTGGGAAATTAAGTTTCAAAAATTTGTTACAGTTTCAGAATAGTGTGTGAATGTCCCTATTTCTTCACAATCGTGGCAGTACTAGGTGCTATGAATTTTTAATGTATTTTAATTTATTTTTGATATGTGAATAATAGTATTTCAGTGTTTAATTTGCATGTCATTATTAGTGACATTGAACAGCTTATTGCTTTTTGATCATTTAAA